>JANHGN010000493.1:7343-33618 GCA_024605025.1 Megaceryle maxima | reverse complement strand
CCCCAACCAACTAACCAAACAAAAAAACCCCACAAAACACCACCAAAACAAACAAAAAAAAAAACAAGGGAAAAAACCAAACAACTCCAAAACAAAAAACAACAAACAAACAAACAAAACCCCAATCAAACCCCAAAACAACAACCAGACAAAGCCCATCCTTCCTCTTTTACAGATGTGTTTGCCTAAGCAGGGCATGTGTGCCAGAAAAGAGATGCTGCATTTTAACAGATGCTGAAAGATGCATGATACTGTAAAGTAGTGCAAAGAAGATTAACCTTAATTTTCACAGTGATATGACTGCTGCACTGTGATTCTGCTAGAGTGGCTGTGGCTTACTGCATGTGACTGATGACTCTCCCAGGTGGTCAGCAGGAGAGAGAGGAGGAGTGGGAAGATAAAGTAGAAGAGGAGCTTTTGGAGATTCCAGAGGAGGCTGACCTGATTCAAGCTGACAGAGTGATTGATGATGAAGAGGCAGCAAAGCCGCAGGGAAGGAAGGAAGAAGCACACAGAGCTGTTCATGAGCTAGCCAGCTTGCTGTTGGCTGTGAATCTGGGGGACCAGGAGGAAGGAACTGCCCAGCCACAACAGAAGACTATGCAGTGGGAGGTAACAGCCTGCAGTAGTATGCTCTGTCTCTGCTTGACCGTCTAAAGACTAACGTGGGAATGCTAATACAGAATAATATTTCTATTGTAACTGCTTATTGAGGAGCTTTTTTTTTTTTTTTGTCTGCAGATAACTGCTGCCCAGAGGAAAAAAATGAAACAGAAGATGAAGGTTGAGCTCCATAAACCAAGTACAATGACAGAGCTAGAGGCTGAGGCTATTCAGGATCTGTGGCAACTTGACCTGAGCTCACGCTGGAGGCTTTACAGGTGACAAAGCTATTTTGCAGGGTCTGTCAGGCAAGTATTTCCTAGAACTGATCCAGTTTGCAAACTCTTTCTGACAAGCCACGATGTTTCTGTCCATATATGTCCAGCTCCTTATTTGAATGTGCTTGTTCTTACCTTGCCTGCATTGCATGGGCAGTACTGTCATCTTCATTGTGTATGTTCTGAACTATGTAGAGATGCTAATTTCTCGTGCAAAAGATGCAGAAGAAGTTTTGAACTGAATTTGCTCAGAACTTCTGGATGACTATCCTGTTCCCCTTCCTGTACATGATAATGACACTTTCTTCTCAGGCTTTGGCTGCAGACCTATCGGGAATTTATTCGACAGAGGATTCTGCATCATGAGCGGCAGTATCAGGCAGCAGCAGAAAGGCTGACAGAACTGAGGCTCCAGGAAGATCTCTGCATTCTCAAGGAGGCTCAAGTTGTGGGGATGACGACTACAGGTACACAGCAGTTGGGAAGCAATCTAGTACTGCACTGCATCCAGTAGTGGTTAAAAGACCTTGTTGCCAAAAGATTACTGTCCTGTGCTGCTTGACAGCCTGGATCGGGCTCTGTGTTAGTTAGCAGCCTTCTTAATCTTTGACTCCCTTTGCAAAGGTGGCTATTGTGCGAGTTGTCAATGAACTGCATGAGCAGTTTCTGTGCAGTCTTGCACGCCCTCCATCTCGAGCAGAATTCTTCTAATACAAATGTTTCAGCACTCGTGCTTGAGTAAAGCACAGCTAATGTCTGCATTGCTATCCCCGCTGCTTGCCTTCTGGTGATGATAGTGTAAAGGTCATTGTACTATGACCCTTCGGAAAGATGATTTAAAGTTTATTTATGTGTGTTGATTAACATATTGCATAGGTATCTTGTGTCTGAAGAGTGCATGGTGAAAGGGCCAAGGCAGGGGCTCTTAATCCCCACCTGCCTTCCATAAGTAACTATCCATACAGAAGCCATCCTTGGTATGGTGCTGTTTTAAAGCTCAGAAAGCTGAGTCTTGAAATGGGGAATCTTGGGAAGAAAGACACTCTTCTCTGGGGTACAGCCAGACTGCCATACTGACTGCATTTAATTATATTCTGCTAAGGTTTATCTTCTCCATGCTCAGGTGCAGCCAAATACCGTCAGATCTTGCAAAAAGTTGAGCCCCGAATTGTCATTGTAGAAGAGGCAGCAGAGGTGCTTGAGGCTCACACCATTACTATTCTGAGTAAAGCTTGCCAGCATCTCATCCTCATTGGAGATCACCAGCAGGTATCATCCATGACTAATACATCTAACTGTTGTGCAAATAAACTAGTACCTTTTAACCAAACGCCATATGAGAAAGGTTGCCAAGATTTACTGCTCCCCAGTTTTCACAGATACCACAGGTCCTGTCTTCTTGTAGTCGTGGAGTAGAGCCACTGTGGGACTTGTCTTTCAGCTTAACTAGTAAGAGTTTTACATGAGCCTGTATCCACTTCTGTTGTGACTATCTAACTTTGGTATTTAGCACTTCTGCAAGAATCCAGTCTCTGGCCTTTCTGTGGGGTGCCAGTGACAGAAAAAGAGGTGAGTGAAAAATCTTACTTGTACATAAGAGAAGTGCTAAAACATGGAGCTCCTATCCTTTCTCTTTCAGCTGCGGCCTAGTTCAAATGTATATGACCTGGCCAAGAACTTCAATTTGGAAGTCTCTCTCTTTGAACGACTGGTGAAAGCTGATTTCCCCTTTGTCTGCCTGAAATACCAAGTGAGGAAGACCTATAAAAAACTCCATTGCATTTGCATTTATGTTGTCTTAATTTTGTGGTGCGCTTCAGTTTATATTTCTACATTCAGAGCAGCCTAAAATAAAATAATGTGTTATTTAATTCCCAAGAAGAATGGTAAGAGCTGTCAAACTGCCATAAACAGTGTCCCAGTACATTTCAAATTATTCAGTGATGTCATCCACAGAACTACGGTTCCCACATTCTAGTGCAATGAACGTGGGTGTTGTGGCATCTGAAGCTTCCAGAACTCTGGAGAGTGACAGCACAAGTCTTCTTAGACTACTTCCTGCTAAATTGCTATTGTCATTTGTCTTGTTGCCTGGATAAAGGAATTCTACCTCTGGCAATCCTGTATTAAAACTAACTCCAAGAGCTCGTGTAGTGGTTAGGGTGAGGTGCTGGCTTTTATCATCTAGAACAGTGTTCTTCGATTTACACAGAAACCAGCATTCTTATTACAACCACCTTGCCAAATAATTTTCTTGAAGATTTTCTGCTACTGCTCCCCCTGTAATTGCTGGTGGTTGCAGCAATAGGGCAGGGGAGGGTGGGGATTGGGAAGTACCGCCTTCTTGACTCTTACTGGAAAGTCATGCTTGTTTTGTATTCAGCCACAATCTGTAGAGCAGAACAACAGAATATTGACAGGGAATGATGTCCTTCCTCAAGACTGATAAAGCTGCTTTCTGTTTCAGCACCGCATGCGCCCTGAAATTGCCCAGCTTATCAGTCCTCATATATACCAGGACCTGGAGAACCACCCCTCTGTCCTGAAGTATGAGAACATAAAAGTGAGTTTTTAGTGATCCAAGCAATTGCTTTTGTCCCTTGTTACTGGCTAAAATGAGTGTCTGTAAAATATAGCGTTCAAGGTTTTCCAATTCTTAGATAAAGTACAGTTGTTGAAATTTATACCTTAATCAAGGAAATGTGTCATGTAGAATTAAGCGAGTAATTTATAGTTCTTCTAACATTAGTGATGGTGGACACTGAAATGGATCCAGTACTGATGACTTTAAAAGAATAGTGAAAAATGGAAAAGGGGCCAAAAGAATTGTAGGAGATTGAAAACTAGAGAGAAATCTTATACTTGAATTGTTTAATTTGTGAAACTCCAGTGTAAGACAGGTGACTTGATTTCTGGAACCCTCCTTCTTTGGGTTCTCAGTTGCAATAGTCCTTGCTCCTTTGTTTTCACTGCAGTAAGAGAGGGCATGTTTTTTGCTAGACAGTTTTAGGTGAGTGCTGAGCCCTATGCACTGGTAACTTACTTTTTCCCCACGTGGCCAAAAGAAGACACTGTTGACTCCATGAATGTGAAATGGAACTATGGTGCTTTGATGAATGTTACTAGCACTTAATCTTCTCCTTTCTATAACCTAAAAAGGTACAGTAGGAACAAATCTGAAAAGATAGCAAATAAAATCATCCACAGGAACTTATTTCATATTAGGATACTGAAATGTTACTAATAAGTTGAAATGCAATTTGTAAGCTTAAATTCCTACCTGATGAATACGCTATGGAAATTTAAGAGAAAATTGCCTAAGTATGCAGTATCTGCATGCTGTAGGCCTATCCTTAAGAATTGTCCTGTTTACTGGGGACATGGAAATAGGCTGCAGTGCTAGAAGCTAGAATTCTGTGTCTGATACTTCTTTTTCTTTTCTTTCCTTCTTTTTTCAGGGGGTCTTATCTAACCTCTTTTTTGTGGAACATGACTTCCCTGAGCAAGAGATTCAGGAAGGGAAAAGCCACCAGAACCCACATGAGGCCCAGTTCGTAGTGGAGCTGTGCAAATACCTCTTGTGTCAGGATTATCTGCCTTCTCAGATCACCATTCTCACTACTTATACTGGACAGCTTTTCTGTCTGCGTAAGCTTATGCCAGCCAAGACCTTTGCAGGTGTGAAGGTTCATGTAGTAGATAAGTACCAGGGCGAGGAAAATGATATCATTCTGCTGTCACTTGTACGGAGCAACAAAGAGGAGAGAACTGGGTTCTTACAAATTCCTAATCGGATATGTGTAGCATTATCCAGAGCTAAGAAAGGGCTGTATTGTATTGGAAATATGAGAATGCTTGGCAAGGTTCCTCTCTGGAGCAAGATCATTCACACCCTTCGGGACAAAGGTCATATTGGCCACTCATTAGTCCTTTGCTGTCAGAACCACCCTGAAACCAAGACACTGGTATCAGCAGCAGCAGACTTCAGCAAAGTTCCAGAAGGAGGCTGTAGTCGTCCCTGTGAATTCAGGCTGAGTTGTGGACATGTTTGCACAAGGCCATGTCACCCATATGACGTACAACACAAAGACTATCACTGTTTGAAGCCTTGTCCAAAGGTGCTGTGTGCAGATGGGCACCGCTGTCCACGGTCATGTTATGAGCCTTGTGGACCATGTGTAGTGGTAGTAGAGAAAACTATTCCTAAGTGTGGCCATCTGCAGATGGTGCCATGCTCTATTCCAGACAGTGAGTTTATTTGCCAAGAACCTTGCCAGAAGAAGTTGAACTGTGGGCACAGATGCAACAAATTCTGTGGGCAGGAATGCACTAAGCGGTGTCCTGAACTGGTTACAGCCACACTGAAATGTGGCCACAACCAGAAAGTTGAATGCTGGCTCACTGGGGAGGTGAAACACAAGAAACTTGTGGAATGTCAGACTAAGTGTTCTGTCACACTGGAGTGTGGTCATATATGCTCAGGTTCTTGTCATACCTGCTTTGAAGGAAGATTTCATAAGCCATGTAACAGCCCATGCAAGCGCTTCTTAGTCTGCTCCCACAGCTGTAAGCAGCCTTGTACTACAGAGTGCCCTCCCTGTCAGCTGGAATGTCAGAACCACTGTATCCACAGCAGGTGTAAAAGGAAATGTGGAGAGAACTGTGTCCCATGTGCTGAGCCGTGCGAGTGGCGGTGCCAGCACTACCAGTGTACCAGTCTTTGCTCTGAGCCATGCAGTAGGCCTCGCTGCAATGTACCATGTGCTAAGCTACTGTGCTGTGGTCATCCTTGTAGTGGATTGTGTGGAGAGCCCTGCCCTAAGAAGTGCCTTGTTTGTGACCGTGAGGAACTCAGACAGATCTTTTTTGGCTTTGAAGAAGACCCAGATGCTCGATTTGTACAGCTTGAAGATTGTGGCCATGTTTTTGAATCCCAAGGCCTTGACCACTATATGGATGAAGATGATGATGTCATCAAGCTCAAGGTATGCCCTATCTGCCAGACACCTATCAGAAAGAATTTGAGATATGGTACCATAGTGAAAAGGTGGCTATATGAGATAGAAAAAGTGAAAGAGAAAATCCAAGGCTCAGCACAGGAAATTGAGTCTAGCAGACAAAGACTGCAGGCTGCACTGACAGGGAATGCTGTTCTGCAGAGGAATCTGCCCCTTAAATACCTCATGCTGAGAGATAAACTAAAAGCTTCTGGTCTCTCCACAAAGAGTATCGGACTAATTGAGAATCAGCTTAACTTCTACCAGCGGCTAGCAGACCTAACCCATTCTCTGAGCAAAATTGATGTGACTGAGAGGAAAGGGCTGAGAAAGCGGCTGGATGAAGTTCAGGGGTGGCTGGATAAGCCACGCCTCAGTTTTACAGGACAGGAGCTCTCTGACCTGCAGTCTGAGATCCAGAGACTGACATATTTGCTGAGCCTCTTGGCAAGATGTGAAGGTGCAAGGGGGATGATCACCCCAGCGCTTGCAGCAGAGATTGCCAGCATACGTGAGATCCTGGAAGGGACAAAGAAATTTTCAGAGGAGGATGAGGCTGCAGCGAAGGCTGACATACAGAGGCTCCGCGCTGCCTTGCCTGGGTCGGAGCTGGGGATTTCTGAAGTCGAGCGGGTGCAGATTGTCAGTGCTATTGGCTGTCCCCGTGGCCACTGGTTCAAGTGCAGAAACGGGCATATCTATGTGATTGGGGAGTGTGGGGGGGCGATGGAAAGAAGTGCCCTGAATGCCATGCAGTCATCGGGGGCACAAACCACACCTTGGACAGCACCAACAGCCTCGCTTCGGAGATGGATGGCGCTACCTACGCAGCCTGGTCCGAGACAGCCAACAACCTGCTCAACTTCGAGGGACTCCACCGGCTGCTGTAGGGGGGCGTCTGCACCCTTTGTTATCCCCCTCCCCTGCCCCGGGGACGCCGTGTCGGCTTCTCGGGTGCTCCTTGCTGCCCCTGGCGCTAATAAAGTGCATCGCTGTGTCCTGCGAGCTCTGATCTGTTGGGGCGGGGCACAGTACCGGGCAGACTTGCTGGAAGGGGGGGAGGTGCCGTTTCTTCTGTTACCCGGAAGCAGATGTGAGGTACAGGCGGAAGGCGGAAGTGTTCGCCCGGGTGGCCGCTCCCGCAGCCATGGAGGCGCGGGAGCCGCTGCGGGACCTGCGTAGAGCGCTGCGTGCGGTGCTGGCACGGGTCCGAGGTGGGGGCCGAGGCCGAGGCCGGGTGGGGGCTGGGCCGAGCCAAGCCGGCTCTCTGGTGGCTGAAGTCTCTCTCTGCCTTTACAGAGGGCGAACCGGGCGAGGGCCGCGAGCCTTTTGAACTGCCGCGCTTCTGGGACGCGCTAGGTATGGATAGGGGAGCAGGCTGGCAGAGGCCCGTCCGCGCGGTCACTGGCGCTGGGCCGCACCGCAGTTGCCGGGCTGCGTCAGGACCGGCGCTGGGCGCTTTGGGCGGTGGCGTAGGCGGGTGTCCGCGGTGTCGCTGCGTGGCACGGCTGTGGCTGGCAGGAGAGATCCTCGGCGGATCTCTAGCCAGGTCTTTTGGACTTGCCCTCCACTGCAGCGTGTTGGTGTTGGCAAAGCCACGACCGGTACTGAATGGTCGTCTCACCGAGATTTTTAAAGCCTTTTGTCTCTGTTAAAGCTTCACAGCACATCGTGGTGAAGGAGCCACGGGCTAGGACACGAGATGCAGTTATGGATATCACTGCTAGCTAAGTGTTTTCACTATAAGAAATAGAAAAAAACAGACACAGGTCACGTGCAGCGTGGATGGTACAAATACACCATGGAATTTTTCTTTTGTAGGGGGGTTTAGTTTATGTTTTTATCTTGCTTGGAAGAAAGACAGTTGGTAATCAAGCAGTAGGGCAGAGTATCATCAGAGATGTTGCTTATCTAGCTGCTCTGTTCTTTTATCTTTTAGTCAAGTTGCTTTCTATTCTCTTGTTCCCATTGAACCCTTTCTAGGTCAGACGTTCAAAGTAACGTCACAGGAAGCTACAAAGCTGAGTCTGGCATTCTCAAGGTTTCCACTGACTTCTGCAGAGGTGAGTGAAAGCCCCCACAGGCTGTGAAACTGCAGCATGTGTGACAAGTTTCAGGTATCTCTTGGCTGGTTTTCTTGACTAACACAAAATAAATTGATTTAGTGCAAATAAGGCATGTCGGTATGGGTTACGCATTGTAGAGTGTATTAATCCGATTCAAGAATTGCTAAGAGAACTAATTTCTATAAGTTCAGCAGACGTACCAAATAGAGATATTCATACATTTGTTTCTTTAACATCTACAGCTGATTGCTGATTGAGACAGGATATTGGACAATGCAGGCCTTAAATGTAACAAACAAAGAACGTGCAATATTTTTACTGTTAACTGAGAGAATTTTATTACATCTGTGTTTGGAGAAAGAAATAAAATCACCTCTAATTTGGAATAATTATATAAGCTACTTTTTCCTCTCTAATGCGCGGCCACCACACCAGAGCATGTTTTAGTACTAAGTCATGAGATGGCTTAAGATGTATACAGCTTGCTCGCTGTATCTTTCAGTGCTGTATTTGTTTCTCAAGCAAGATGGTCATTACTATGCTTCCATTTTCTCAAAGCAATTTGAACTTGGATGATTGCTCGTAAGACTTTCTAAATGTGGTGCAGCCATTAATTCATGGTTAATCGTTTTGCCTATCCATGTTCAGGATTGCCAGAAGCTGAGTGAAGATGTCCAAAATGCCATTCTTGCAGTTGCCACAGTGTACTACTCGCTCCCCAAGGGCCAAGGTGAGATAATGACAACACGGCAGTCACTGCTATATATTGTGGTGATTCTTTCAGCACTATATAAAGACATACAGTGTTTCAGAGCTTAATGTGAGATCTGGCATCTGTAGGAAAGCAAGTTATCATGAGCAGGTAGTCCCATTACCAGCTATTTTGTAGACTTGAAGCAAGTTTATGAGTGAAACGTTTGTCTGTCTTCTGCAAATTTCCATCCATGAAAGTGGGATAATTTAGGAAGTTTTACAGGTGACTGAGCATTCATCTTTATAATGTGTTGAGATCATTGTCCAAAGTGGTTTTGTAACTGAGAAACACGTTGCTTCCTTCAAAATACCTGTAACTTCATTTACACAGTGGATGCACACAAATGGAGTGATCTGTGTGTTCATCTTCAGCAGCTGCTTTCTATCAGTACTGACTTTGTGTCAACTTTCTTGCTTTTTCTCAATATCGACCAGGTACTACTCTTCGGAAGATGGTACGAGATGCTACCACTGAAGTAGTGGAAGGAATGATTCAGCTCACAGAAACAATCCTCAGTGCTCCATTGGAGAGGTAGTAGTTTTCCAGGAAAAAAAAAAAAAGGAACAAAAGGTTCCAAGTACACTTGTTGGGAAGCAGCAAGTGCAGACTGCTTCCTAAGGGAAGGGGGAGCCAGAAGCAGAACGTTCTTATGAGGTGGGAAGAGACAGTGGCTTCATCGGCAGTGGCCCTATCCCCCAGTATCTGAGCGAGCAGAGCAGTGCTGGTGAGGGTAGTGAGGTTCAGCTGGGAGTCTAGATTATCAGGTAAGCCCATAGTGATGAGGTCAAGCTGAAAAGTCAGGCCAGCAAGTCAGGATCAGCTCCAGAGAGAGTAACCAGCATCAGACACCATTCAGTGATTGCCCAGCGCATCCATTACTATGAGTTGGGTGTGAGGTCAAGGCAGGACGGTCAAATCAGTGGGTAAGGATCCAGGTCAGAATCAAGGGGGTATGAGTCTGGGTGCAGGTATAACCGCTACGCAGCTGTGACGTAGCACAGACAGGGCCCAGTGAAAAAACTCAGGGTAAAAGCATCTCATAGCATAAGGAAGGGCTGTCCCTCACTTCTAGCTTTCTTCACGATACCTCCTATCAGCAAAGGAGCTGACCTTGTATTTGGCCAACTAAACTCTTCAACTAAGCCAGCTGACTCCTAGGAGGGTTGAATACACTGAAGGCCCTGACAGTACCCTCTCATCCCAGTGACTGAATCAGGTACATTTGCCTTCATGGAGAGTACATTTTCTTCCTGCCTATGGCAAGTAGCGATGCTGGGAGGAGGATTACCACAAAGGTGCTGGATAGCATTTGCACTGTGCAGCAGTTTTTGCCCTTGGAGTGAACTGTCATATGTGATGATTATACAACTTTATAAAGCTAGTTGTTGGACCACTATGGACTACTTTCTCTCTTCACAGATTAGATGCCACTACCCTTAGGCATAGGTCAGCAATCTCTAATGCAGACTTCTGATTTGCATAGATTTTGAAAGTTAAATAATATGCCTAAGCACCTTGAAAGATCTTTGTAAGAGGCTTCTGCTTGTTCCAATGCATAATGAAATTCAGTAGGAGCCAGCACTTCTTACTTTACACAGATATGAGAAACTAGTGACAAGCTGGTTGGTGACATCTTTCCAGCAGAGCTTCTAGTGTGAATCATCTTTGGTGCAGAAAATAAAAGTCTGCAGTCTGGCAGAGTGGTCATCTAACTTTGGGCAGCTTTGTTTTGTTTCAGCTTGTCTCGGGAACAGCTTATATCAACTGGTGGTGTGTGGGAAGCATGTGAGCAAGTGTCTAGCCTGCCACGAGGTGAGTATTTTAAACGCAGAACAACAGAACTGGGATATGTTTTCTTGGACTATCTGTAGTCCTTGAAAGGGGCATTGTAGCTAGTACAATGAAGGCTCGCTCATTCTGTACAACTTGACTGTTTCTGAGATGTGTAAACTTGGAAGCCAGGCCAGATTCTTTGCACTGCAACAATGCAGCTCTGAGCTCTGCGAAAGTTTGATCCTATAATCTCAAGATCTAATGATCACAAGCCTAGCTAATGTTGTTACAAGCCGATTTAAATTAGTGTAATGCCACCATTTTCATCCTTTTGTTTTTTGCAGATAACCAGGCAGCAGTTGTGTCAGCTCTGGCTACATGTCTAGGTGTGGTCAAGGATGCTGTGGAGGAGATGGAACACGTAAGGAAGCCCTTAAGCCTTTGAGGAACCTGCAGTGATTGATTGCATTAGTTGTTCGATGATGGAACACAGGAGTTGGTTTATATACAGGCTTTGATTTAAATTTGTTCTGAGCTAGATTATTGTATTATGCCTGGATCTTAATGTGTTTTTAATCTCAAGCCTGGTTTACTTTATATAAGGTTTCCATAAAGCCTTATCCAGAATAGCAAGGGCGGCGTGCTGCAGGACAGTTTAAGTTGATATAAGAATGGCGCTATTTGCTGTTCTTTTTTTGCTGTTTGCTCTGTTGAGTTGGAGTGAGGAATTAGTTTTTCTTAATCCAATCCTCCTAGGATTAACAGAATCTGGCAACTGAGATGCTGGTTGGAGAGAGATTCCTCCATAAATAGAATCACAGAATTATTTAGGTTGGAAAAGACCTTTAAGATCATAGAGAAATTATATAAATAATTTCTAGATTATTTTTTCCCTTTCCTCTTGGATATTGCTGGAATTGATGTTAGGCTCTGGGTTTTCAGTGCATCTGTGTTCTCAGGCTCTAGTGGAAGGGCAAGACCCCTACAGTGACATCATGGAAGATGAAGAGCTGGGCTTTCGGGGCAACAGAGATACATATTGGTCAGAAGCTGACCGGAAGGTGCTTAGCCCCTGCATGGGATTAATGAAGGCTTCTAAAGCTTGCCTGAAGAAAGTCTTGGGTGTAGTGAAAGCTTATGGCAAAGCTGATTCTCCAGAGCAGATCACTCAGCTAGATGATCTTGCAGACATTGCTAATGAGATCAGTCCAAGGTAAGCAGGTTTCTCCCCATGCTGCTTTTTGGTGTTTTTTTTTTTTTTTCCCTCCACAGCAGTCCTGATACTGAAGCTGTGAGCAGGTTGTAAAAGCAGGTGTGGTGGGAAGACTATTGTGGCATAGACTGTTGAGAGTTGTGCGGGTTGGGGAGGAGCATACGTTGCAGCTTAGGATGGAGCTGTAGCTATGTCTCTAGGGTGAGAGCAGCACACGGGTGTCTAGGAAGGCAGTTAAAAGCATCCCATGGTACGGCTGAAGTCTGAAGTCTCCTTGTCACGCACTGCTGTTACTGACTTATGTTTGTGGTGGGTGTAAGTTTTGACCAGAATCCATGAGTTGTGCTGTCAGGACCTTTCTTCCATTGCTCCCCTCTGTTCTGTTATAGTGTTGATGAGCTGGCACTGAGCATGTATCCACCTATGAATCAGTTGGCTGTACGACTCAATGTAAGTATATGCAGCCTGCATGTACAGATCACTTATTTAGCTGTAGAGAAGGGGAAGAAATTGAACTGGAGGAATTGTGTTACCATCAGTGAGAAGTGGGTGTTAGTGAACATCTCGGTAATAAGTTCTTAGGGATGAAGAGTACCCTTTGGTCCTTGCACACTTAGCTTTCTTCAGGTGGAAATGTCTTCAGGGAGGAGCATTGCCACTTGAACTTTGGCTCTGAACTATAATCCGTAGAGATGTCCAGTGACAGTACCGCAGGAAACTGAGGTCTGAGTCTCACGATATACTGCATGTCTACTTTCTTCCTTGGGTAATGTAGACTTGCTCAAATAAAATTAACTAAATTAAAAATACAGATTAAAAATTCTCACAGTGAGTGTGATTAAGCACCGAAACAAGCTGCTCAGAGCAGCAGTAGATTCTCTATCTTTGGTAATACTCAAAACATGACTGGGCAAGGCTCTGAGCAATCTGACTGAACTTTGAGGTCTGCCTTGCTTTGAGCAGGAGGTTGTACTAGTTGACTTCCATGGGTTCCTTGCATCATAAATTATGTATGTATCTTCTTGTATCTTTTTTATTCGTAATTCTGGTTTTCTGCCTTTGGCCAGTGGCTTAATTATTTTTTGGGGGGGTAGAAAATAAAGTATTGCTTAATATCAAATTGCATTGCAGTCACTCGTGTAACTTCATGACTTATTAACAGTAGCCAATTTCTAATAGGCTTATCTTTCTAAAGAAAAAAAAAAAAACAAACATTTTAATGTATGTTTTTAAAAAATAGCCTGTGTCTATTTTTATCTGTCCTAGCCAGCAGTAGTTGGGAGACACCCTCAGCATGGCAGTGATAGTTAGCTTCATTCTGCATTGGGATTTGTGCAGTTTTACTCATTCCTGGCTGTGTCGGGTATTCTTGCACCCCGCTTTCTTTTCCAGTACTGCCGAGCCCCTTTTGCTTCATGTTTTCATTGGCTTACTTTATTTCCCTTTTGTTTTTTTTCTAGGCTGCTAAATTGGCCTCGGTATTAAAGAAAGTCTTAGAGGTCACAAAGTGAGTATGAGCTACAGTTTTTTAACTGTGTGTGTCCTGCTGTGAAGGTTGATATGTTGCTGCCTCCTGTCAAAGGTGACTCGTTTCTAGACAGTAAATTCTAGCATTTTGGAATATTTTTGATGTTACATAGTCACAAAGGGATGGGAGTAAGAAAAGGATGGTAGAGGTGAAGGTGATTCCCACTGAAGACGCACACATACGTGTTAAGGTTTGGGACCTAAAGACATGGATGTGGGTTCTTCCTGACTCAAAGCACTCTGGGGCTATGGCCATCCTGTTTTAATGCTGTGGTAATTCAGCACTTCACAATACCCATATGTTCTCTGGTTGCATAGGTATAAGACACCCAGGAGGCTTTCCTAATGAATTTCCTCTGCTTTTGCAGGACAAGCCATGTATGTCCAACATCAGAGGAAGGCTGGGTTCAGTTTCTAACGGGTGCAGTAGATCACAACATGAACAAAATCAAGAACTTCACACAGGGTCAACTTTAGCTCTTTTACGTCTACATGTGTTGCTGCCGCTGGCTCTCCCATACGCTTTTCCAGTGAATCTTGCTGTTCTCCAGCTACTGGGAGAATGATGAGAACTATGTTCTTACGAGATAACCTTACTGCCACTTGGTAAAACTTTCCCAGGAAGCTGCTCTTTGCCATTGCAGAAAGGTGTCATTTTGCTTGGATTCCTGAGATGGTGCAGTGCTGTATCTTAATGCTGTGAATGTGCCTCATTCTTCAGGCATTGATTACTACGGGGTTCAAAGAACAATAAAATATTGCTAGATTTGCATGAGTTGCTTTATCTGCTTTCGAGTGGCAGAAGATATATGAAGAAGGAAAGGCTCTTGCTTCTTTTGCAAGCAGCTTGATGAACCATTGAAGAATATGCAGCATTACTACAATTTCCTGTCTAAGCTTAGAGAAGAGCTATTTTTCTCTTTTCTATTCCCTCAGAAAGCAGTAAAAATTACTATTTACTACTTTACTAACACCAAGGATATTTAGGGAGATAAGAGTATGTCCCTAGAGAAATGTTGCATCTGTTATCTCTTTAAACTCCTAGGATATCTTATTTTGCCATGAGTAGGGAAAAAGTAGTGGTGGGTTCAGAACGTAGACATGGTGAGAAATGCAGCATCTGATGGAGCATTTAGCCCATCTTGGTCACAGTAAGGTTCAACTTACAAAACTGGAGAGTGAATATAGTGGCAGATGGGAGAGAGTTGAGTTTGTATAAATAATCAAAGTCAGCCATGGTTTTCAATATTATTTTAATTAAACTGTTTACCATACATGCTTGCCTAAGATCAGGGCACAGATCATGACCACTCTTAAGTAAACAGGACAGCAGGACCTGTCTGAAATTGGGCATCAGGCAGCTGCAACATCAATAGTTTTGTAGCTCTTCAGATTCTGGAGTTGAAGGCAGGTAAGACATGCAGTGAGTCTTCTGGACCCTGACTCGGTGGGCGTGAATGGAATTTGCAGCTCTTGATGGCTTCTAGGTTGCACAGAGCCCAACCTGAAATATGTGAAAGGATTATACAGGAAGCGCACATCTTCATATTTCTAGTTCCCAGGGCTCAGGAGATGCATTTACTAGACAAGAGTGTGGTGTCAAAAAAAGGAAAAAAAAGAGTAGAACTAGAAGGCAGCTAGTGATTTTCTAAACTACCACAATGGAATTGTGATCTGATAGGAGTTTGGGAAGGAAATATGACAGGAGGGTTGAACTCCCTATGGAAGCATTTAAGGTTACTTTGTCCTTATGCAGCTTCTTGAGAGAAATGTGTAGGTTTTTTCATGTGAAGGAGAGCATGCCTTTTTGTATGACTCTTGGCTGAGTCAGGTTTGCCTGATTCTTCAGCAGAGAAGGAGAAGGCACAGTTAAAAGTGTACCCAGAGACTGTCTTTATTGATGACAGGAGGTAATGGGTGCATAGTATAGGTTTACCCTCCCTGTGGATGTTCCAAGTGGCCAGCTAAAAAGCAGTTGATTTCTCAACAGCAAGTGATTTCTAAATTTCATGTCTCATCTCAGCAACCTATAACTGTTGTCTTATTTGATGTGCATTTCTGCCTAAGTCTTGTACTTCTCCTGTTATACTTTTTGTTGTTGACCAGGGGCTTTCCTTCTGTCTCGGCCTTTGGGGTTGAAGCTTTCACAAATGTCGTATTAGCTTCAATTTATGTGTTACACATCTGTTGAAAGTTCTGTTATCTAGGTTTACTCCTTTTTAGTGTGAAAATCTTCTGTATTTGTAAACAAAGGATGGGATACGTGGGATTTTCATGCTGTAGCAGTCTCTTACTGCCACACTGTTGCATGCTTATTTTTGGGTATAGCCTTTCCTGTGCAGGAAACCCCTGTGCAGGGCTTTTTCTAGCTTGTATTCTGTGTCTTTTTCCAATTACTGTTCTTAAATCAATCAGTTTGCACTTACCTGTACTTCCTTTGTCTGTAAATGAGCCCTCGCCCTGCAACCACTATCACACACTTCTCCAAGGGTTCAGCGAGAGGGTTCAGGAGGCTGATCTTTGCTGTGCTTGGCTGATATTGTACCATGTTTTCTGGAAACTGTTGACAGAAGGAAATAAGCTGAAAACTGGAGCACTTCTGTGAGGACAGGCTGAGAGAGTCAGCTCTGTTCAGCCTGGAGAACGCTCTGGGGAGACCTTATAGCAGCCTTACAATACCTGAAGGGGGCCTACAGGAAAGCTGTAGAGGGACTTTTCATAAAGGCATGGGGTTATAGGACAAGGGGCAATGGTTTTAAGCTAAAGCAGTGTAGATTTAGATCAGACATTAGGAAGAAGTTCTTTACTATGAGGGTGGTGAGACCATGGAATGGATTGCCCAGAGAAGCTGTGGATGCCTCATCCCTGGAAGTGTTTCAGACTAGCCTGGATGAGGCTCTTAGCGGCCTGATCTAGTGGGAGGTGCCCTTTCCTACGGCAGGGGAGTTGGAACTAGATGGTCTTTAAGGTCCCTTCCAGCTCAAGCCATTCTATGATTCTATGAAACTGAGAGAAGGAAAGATCCTTCTCTGATTAAGGGGAGATAAATTATTTCTTGGTGCCAGCGGTCTCAGCCTGAACTGCCAGTTGCTGGAAGAGGCACAGTCCAGCTTACTTTCTTCTCAACTGCAGTCTTCCGCTATAGTTTCCCACTGCAGCCTCTGATCTCCAACTGCTGAGTGAGTTAGGAGTCATCAGGATTTCCTTAGACTCGCACATAGACAAGGTAGAAGTGGGAGTACAGTACAGAAGTGTGGCAGAACTCACCCTTTCCAAACGGATGTCTCGGTGCTTTGAAAGAAGACAGCATGAGGAGAGCCACTCAACCCAGCAGAATTTTTTTTACTGCTTATGACTATGAAAGCTGGTTTCTCATTACCGCAGTAACAGAATGACAGATTGATCTAACCTCGATAGTGAGAGGGGGATCACAGATGCTGATCTCTTCTTGTGCAAAGTATATATAGAAGGAGTCCTCATCTCTCAGCGTGGCAGTCAGCCTAAGCAGGTGGTTCTCTCCCAGTTCTTTTCTGTACCGTGAGTATGGCACAAAGATCTGCGTGGTGTTAGCTGAAATACAGATGACAGTGCAGATGGTAACTGCAGTCTGGTCCTAGCCTGCATGGCACCTAGAAGTGTTTAGTGTCCAACATTGTACTAAAAGCGGCAGCATTTAAAAGCTTAAGTGATCCCAACTGTATTTGCAGATTCAAACTCTCTAAGGTGATATTGCCAAAATGTTTTTATTTCAATCACCTACAATCAACTATTCAGCCAAACTTTTGTAAACTTCTGGAAGTTTGTTTTTTTTTTTTCCTGGAATGAGAGTAGTAGTTGAACTTTTTTAGCCATGCACCCAGTAGAGTCCTTACCTTCATTGCTTTTGAGGATAAAATCAAACTCTTCTTTCCAAAGCTGTGTCACAGGCACACCATTGTAACATAGAGACTGAGCCCCAACTACCAAGTGAATAGCCTTTTCTCCACCACTGTAGTTAAACACTTCAATGGACAGTGGAACATCTTGTCCCACTAGCAGAGAACTCTTCGTCTGGAGGTGCATGAAAAGGTTAACTGGATCTTCAAGAGCAGTAGGAATGGAGCTAGACTGTGTTTCACTACTGCTGCTGGCTCTCTCAAGTTCCTTTATCTTTCTGTAGGCTTTGTCAAGTACTTCTTTTTCATGAAGAGAACCTGTCACAAAGAAGGGAGCACATATTTTAGTATTCTTCCTTGTTTACTAGTGTGAAGCAATAAATGCAGAAGGATAGTGTTGAATTATCCTGGCAGTTCTTTAGGTAAATGTCTCTAAGAGCATAGAGAGAGAGCTTCTGGTTGGAGCACTAAATCAAAAAATTTTGATCTGACAGGACATTCATTGGATGTATCTGACAGATTCTACTTGGAGAGATTTAGCGTAGTTTTTAAAGCACTTTGGTGCTAACATCTGTCAGTAAAAGAGGCAGTTGCTGTAGCTAGGATACAGTACTATGTTCTCTTGTGATGGACTACAGCCAAGAAGACCACATGCCATAGGCTAAGATGAGGTGGTAGGGTTGGATCGGGAAAACAGCATTTGGTAATAGATTCTGAAGGGGGAGCTACTTTTTGAGGGAGGGATTTAGACAGCATCTGGGAGTACAACAGTCTTTTTCAGAAAGCTGGAGTCTGAAATATATATATGTTATAGGAGTAATAGGAGGTGAATGTACAGGGTGTACAGGTAACAAAAATTGGGAAGGAAGCTTTTCCAGACAGGAAAACCAGTCTGGTGAAGAAAGGCCTGGCCTTCTAGAGAGCTGGTTAATGTAATTAAGCAGGATGAGATTTTGCGTATGACTTGTGCTTTGATTCTTTAGACAGCAAGAATAAGGTGCTCTTGTGCCATTCAGGAAAGGGAAATATTGAGAAGTGGATGACCCTAATGCACTGATACGGCTCTGCTCTCTAGTCTTATGCTCTTCACTTGTAATGCTGGCGGTGAATGTGCTCAGCCACTTCCGTACCCCATACCTTCAGGATATTTGTAGTTGTGTGTGATGTCCTCACAGCGTTCACTGCCCACACTCTTGGTGCTGATGTTGTTGCCAGTGTACTTTGTGCCCCCAAGAGCCGGCTTGAGGTTGTCATCTTTTTGTATCCAGACCTGACACTTGGCATTGATAGCAGCAAAGAAGTTGCAAACATCATAATCAACTTCTGTGTCCCCTTCCTTGATGGCTTTAACAGGGGCTGGCCCACAGAAGGATGGACCTGAAGAGAAAATGTGGCCCAGTTAAGGTTCAGATGCTTTATCAACTAGACCCAAGCCTAGTTTAGAAGTATCTAGTTTAGGAGGGCATTAGGGACCAGTGCTGTGGGAAAGCTCTTAGAGCTGCACAGATTGCACAAACTAAATGGATGTATGATGATTTAGTGCTTAAAAGTCAACAGAGTGACTCCCTGGAACTGCTTTATTTGCTCCCTGTTCCACTCTTCCCCTCTCCCTCCCCTCCCCACCAGGCCAATCTGTGATATTTTACCTTTGCTTTTTTCCTGGCAGGTGGCATCCAGTGCCTGCCACCCACTATACTCTGGCAGCAAGTCTGCTCGAGCCATCCAGCATTCATTCCAAACGTGGAAGCTCCTGCAAAGAGACAACATCACATGCTTATACCAAAGGACTGAGCCCTGAGGTACAGTAAAGTTTTAGCCAAACCCCAGCCAACTAATGTTCCTTTGAAAGAGCTCAATGCATGTTGAGGAGAGCAGAGACCATGTTTTTTGACACAAGTGGAGTTTCTCCACCTGGACTGGGCTATCATTATTCCTTTGTGGGCCCTAGTAATAAGGAACTCTTCGGTCTGGGTTGCAGCCATTTCTCAAGGTCGTGTGGACAGGATCTCAGCTGAGCTGTCTCCTATCCACCTCCTTGCAGCCGTTTACCTCATTCTTTTCCCCCATCTATCCCTCCCTAGATCTAGGTATTGTCTCAAATTCTTGCTTGGGCCCTGCTATGTTTTCTTACCAGACACAGGCACTCTTGTCTTGTGTAAGCAGTGTCCCATCTTCATCATAATACTCATCCACATTCAGGCTGCTGTTAGTGTTGTGAGCCCATGTAAAGCCTGTGACCACCCTGGTAGGAATTCCCAGGCACCTCAGAACTGTGCGGAAGAAAGAACTGTGAATCAGTTGTGCATCCTGACCTAAGGTTGCCTCTGCTGAGAGATGTAGAGCCTTTTTGGTGCTAGGCTTGTTAGGAATGGCAGCAGGCCTGCTGTTTGGACTTTGCAAGAAGCACTGCTCCCTCGGGAAGAAAGCTATCGTAGGTGAGTTCATTGAATGATGTTGACTGATACTCTTTTATGTCAAAGTTAGCAATGCTAAGTGTTGATGAAACTCTGGGGATCTGTCTCTGATAAAAGATCGTGTTGCTGGGATCTGTGTTAATCCGGGACTTTAGGCATATGATACAGGGTCCGCAGACCAAGTAAGGCTTTGCTCAACACAGAAGTCTTTGAACCACCACCGTACCTGAACACATGACTGCAGCAAACACCCAGCACTGCCCATAGCGGACAGGCTTGCATTGCGATGCAAGCCACTGCCGGAGTATGGGACTGCTTCCCAGCCACTTGGAAGGAGGGGTCCCATTATAGTATTGCCCAGTCTCACATTCCATCAGGATTCTTCTAAACTCATCACAGTTCAGCTGCAGGGAAGGAGAAGAGAAGGTTGCTTTAAGGAATTGCCTCTCTTTGGTAGATACACCTCAGCCTGTTTGGTGAAGCTGCTCCTAAGGCAGATGAAATCAAAAGGTTTTTTTTTGTGCAAAACATGAAGGTCATGGCTGAGCAGAACAGGTGCAACAGTCTTCCCTGGGATTTATTCAGTAAATGTACTGTTGCTTCTAAGAAATTCCTGCAGCACTACTTGTCTGCTGCAGGAATATCAGAAGAGGCTTGAGATGAGCATGAGGTGGTGTTTGGAACAGCCCTGGGCAGCCTTCCTCTTTGGTCAGTGGGTTGCCATAAACGGATTGTGAAGATGCTAGTCTTTCCTCTGTGCTGGGGTCTTCTCAGCTAGGGTCAGGGCTGCTGTCTGCTTTCCTTACCATGGCAGCAACTGTGCGGCAGATGTAAACAGGGTTCTTGCGCTGGCTGTGATCCTTGTCTCGTTGATGGCGTTCACCTACATCCAGCAGTGTGAAGCATATGTCAACAATATTCTCCTCAAACTGAAACGAGAGCACATAATTTCAGGAAATTTGGCCTGAACATTTGTTCTTTGGAGTCCCCGAGAGCCTTTTTAACATTATTTCCCCCTTTTTGCTGATGGTCTTACATAAGTGGGCTGTGGAGGAGAGCTCTGGGAAGAGATTTGGAGGGTGAGCCCAACATACTAAAGACAGACCTATAGCTTCATTGAAGTGAGGTGGGAAATGCATTAGCATAATACTGCATCCCCTGACTGAGGGGAAATTCATGCTTTTCTGGAGCACTGTCTAGGTTGGCATAGAGATACTTTTCTGATCTGGTGGCACTAAAGTGGAATAAAATCCCGTTCTAATCCCTAGCTGTGTCAGATGATCTCGGGCAATGTGGAATATCTACTTGTCCTCATTTTACCTGTAAAATAGAGACAGCATTACTAAGTTCTGTTGAATGCTCTTTTATCTGTTGTTGAAAGGAAGGCACACAAAATTCAGATACAGATCAATGCATTTCTTCATAGAAAGGAAGCTAAAATTACATCTACTGGGTCGTGAGATGTCATACACTACATAGATCCCTGTTCCCCAAGGCAGGGAGTGCAGGGAGCAAGTTTTCATCAAAGGCACGGTATGGAAATGCATAACATCCTGTACACACATGAGATATGCACCCTTCCTCTGCTGGTGGCTGTAGGAAAGCATAGACCTCTTGTTTACCTGACTGAAGTCCCAGGGTTGTGCTAGGACTGCATTTTCAGTCCCCCAGTAGATGACACCTTCTTGGTTTAAAATGTACTCCTGCCGCTGTGCCTCATTAGTCAAGAACACCTCATCATCTAGATTAGAGGGAAGAAAAAAAAAAAAAAAAAAAAGGCATCAGGAAGAAAGCATTGCTGGTCTGAGATGCACTTGCATCTCTTTGACATCAGCAGATTCCACCGCGCTCCAGGGACTTCATCAGTTTCTGTTATTCTGCCTGGAAAAATACCACAGATTCTGAATCGGACAGGAGAGAAGAATTTCATTGCCATCTCTCTTTCCTTGTTCAAATAATTCCTCCAGAGCTAGGCTATTGCATTAGCTAGCTCTTCTACTCTGCTGGCTGTTGACTTCTTTATTTCTAAGAAGGATACAGTGGCCTTGATAATCAGACCAGTTGTAATCTTGTCTCATCTTAAAACCTTTATTATAAGAAACCCTTTATCAAGCATTTTTTCCCTTAGCAGGAGAACAGGGCTCTGGCAGTAAAGTACTCCAGGAACAGGGCAGAAGTATTGAGGCAGGCAGCTTTGAGCTTTTACTAGCCCCTACCTCCTTCCTAAGGTGCTGTGAGGAGCAGTGCAGGAGTAGTGGGAAGCACTAGGGGAGTCAGTCTCAACCTCCATGGATTCAGTGTCAGAGCTGAAAAGCTGGTTTTGTGAAGTGACTGATCCCAGTCTGCCTTTCTTTTTCTGACCACATACCTTGGCACCAAGGATTAAAAAGAAGGGTGAAGTTTCCCAGGTGACAGTAAGACTTGGAGGCATGTAAAATCAGAGCGTACTGGCCAATGGGAGCATTGGCAGGTGTGTTGACAGAGATGGTCCAGAACAATGGGTCTTGTTCTTCCAGTGCTGCACTCCACTGCTTCTGATCTCCCAGGCTGGAGATGGGAAATTCAATCTGGGTTCCAGTTGCTTTAGAAGGATGTGATCCTGCAGCCAAAGAGATCTGTTTGTGTCTATTCCAGACGTGCATCCTCACCTCATGCAGATTGCAGGGACCTTGTCTGTATCTGGAGCCGTAGCTCTCCTTTATTGTGAGACAGCCTTAACCTTTTAGCAGCTTCATGCCTAGTCAGTCTTTCTGCACTCAAGCCTTTATGTTTGAAAGCGGGATGTGTAATTCATAGATTTGTAGAAACGAGAAACAGACAGAACGGTGCAGACCTGCTGTTTCTGGGATTTAGTGTTTTGTAACAAAAGCCTCAGCCAAATGCTCAGATTATGGTAAAACAAGCTAGGGCTGAATGCTGCTGCCCTTCTCAGGGGTCTTACTAGAAAACTCTGTAACAGGCTAGCTAAGTTTGAATGTTCTAAACCAAAAGCCAGGAGAGAGATAAGGTCCTGTGGGTACTTTCAAATCATAGGGTAGTGGATCTACATTGATTATTGTGCTGCAGTGTTCCTTCTGGAAAGAGATCAAGTTTTGACCCTGTGGTTCCATCAGTAGGAGACTCTACTCTGCCTTAGCTGAACAGTTTGTTGGCCTCACTTCTAGATGTGGGCACTTCTGTCCAGCTCTGGAGATGGCTTTTGCCACCGGCACCGGTTCTTCAGGTGGCTGGAGGACCAGAGTTCTGGTAGGTATAGTAATGATGTTACCTGTTTGTACTATGAGGAAGGTCCTCTTCAGCTGCTGCAGGTAGTTGTGTACTGGAGTTGAAAAGCTCACAGTGATAGTGAATGGCTGCCCCCGCCTCACCATAAGCCTTTCTTTGCTGATTTCTTCTGTGTGGTGGTTATTGTTGTTCACTGTGATCTTGAAGTCACATTTTTTGATGCTCAGACCTGTAGTATGAGAAGATATAGAATGAGCCTGGTGCTGTGAGCTGCCCACAGTCTGGTCCTGGGTCACATTCAGGACACATAAAAAGCTGATCATTTGTTTCTTTCCTCAGACTGTGCCCCCCTGCCTTTGAGACTTTCTTCCTAGTAACTGTAAGGGTCTTCACTCTGAGGTGGTTTTTTCTTGTGTCTAGTGGCTAATGAGCTGCCTTTGCTTATACCTTAGTGAACCAAGTGATTACACAAAAGATCTTTCCTTCCCAGGAAAGCACGTGGAACAGGCCTGAGCATTCAAATGATAAAAGCATTGCTGTTAGTACTGAGCATACATTGTGACTGCACTGGGAGTCTTACTCTGTGTACTCAAGGGCGCCAGTGACGCGCAAAGCAGCACCTCCCCATGCGGATACATGGTTGAAATTCTGCACAGGAGACAAGCTATTACACCCTGCTTGCAATGTGGATGCAAGTTCTTCCAGCAGTTACTGCACCATGGATGTCTGATAGACAAAGACCAGCTCCTGTTGCAGAGTTCACTGCAGGGTCAAATGCAGTGTGGCTGCGTAGTCCTGGAATTATGCTGGATCACAGCAAATCAAACAGTAGTTGTTCCTTTGCACCATGTTAGTTGGCAATCCCACACCCAGAACTACAAGAGACAGAAGAGCTCCTCCTCCTCCAATCTCCTACACGTGCATTATTCTCATTATACGTGCTTCTGTCCAGCAGCAGAAGAGAAAAAGATTGTCATAATTTCAAGCTCACAAATTGGTGCTCAGTGGCTGTAGCATGGTCATATATTTGCACTTTTCTTCTGTTTTTGGTGGTGTTCGTAATCTTTCCAGGCTTCTTGCTGAGAAGCAGGTAACACCATTTTTTTTTTTTTTCCCCAGCCTTGGCATCCTCCTGATCTCACTTATCTCTTCAGCTCCCAACTCATCCCTAAGATCCTTGAACCTCTGGGTTATAACTGCTGCCCCTTACATGACACATCCTGTCACCTGTCTCCATTTGCTGACCTAGGCTTCTCCCTTTGTTTCAGCTTAAAAGACAAATCTAAAAAGTCTACAGAGCATTCCCCTGCTCTCTAAAGCCATTGCTCCTGTGTGAAACCCACAACTACTCCTCTGCAGTTTGCACTGGTCTTCTCTCTCCTTATGTCCAGCTCACCTTGTCCTTTGCATTGATACCTTATCCCATTGCTGTTTTCTGTGTTTGTTTGGAGAGTTCCATTGGACTGTGTGCTTTGTTTCTTGTTCCCGTATGAATTTTGTCATGCAGTGATTAGATGAAGGATTCTGGTCTGACTTTTGAATCCCTTTATGGCTGTCCCAGTTAATAGCCCTGCACCAGTTAAAGCTTTACAGAGTCAGCTCTGGCTTCCTATATTTTCTTCTCTGTGATGAAGATGTCTGTTCTGGCTATCTTTGACACTGGTGAGTCATATGCAGTCTGTCTCCCTCTCCTTCATGACTTTTCATGGATCTTATTGTCACTTATGTCAACTTTGCTTGGAACCTGAGCCCTCTCCTTGCTCAAGTGGCTAAACCAGTCATCTCCTTGCTTCAGTTTTGTAGTCTGGCTTACTTCCCTCCACATTCTGCCCATCACCACCTATGTTAAGGATGACTCTCTTGCCTTTGCTTCCAAACTCTCACACATGTGCCTTCGTTGCCTCTTACTACTTTCAAACTCCTCTTAAGCATTGATAACAGCTTTTTTTTGCTGTCCCTTTTTGTGTAGTCACCTCTGCGAATTGAACTCCCTTAGTCTTTAGAGCACTTTCTTGCCTCCTGCCCTGTAAGAAGCTCATCTTTTCTACAAACCTCACGAACTCTGTCTTGGAGCAGAGACAGCTGTACTCCTTACAAGCAACTGGCAAATGTTTGGGACTAACCAAAGTGATTTTTGCTTACCTTGGCCCATGTCTACTTCCCTGTATCGTGAAAGTCTTCAGCTCCTGACTGCTTTGGTGGGCAATGGCTCCTTCCTTCAGCTTTCTTTAAAAATTATCAACTGGCAAAGTTGTTTGCTCAATTTTTTTTTTTTTTATGCAGGGTGGGACGTGATGTTGCCACCTCTCCTTCAGCTTATCTTACTGGCCTGCTGTGCAGAAGTTCTGGACTCTCTTATCTCTCAGACCACACTAAAGAGACCCACAGAAAGGGGTGATTTTCCCTACCTCCAGATGAGGTTAAATTCCACAGTGGGAGGTAAAGCCTTTAAAGACAGCCAGTGACAATTTCTTCTAAGAGCTGTGCGTTGGCGACCCCAGAGTAGAAAATGCAAATCTTAAATTTGCTCCGAACAATGCACAGAATGTACTTCAAATGCAAATGTTGAAGAGCTGATCTCCAGTATGACTCTAAATGACTTAGATCCTAAACCCTTCAAGAAGTAAAAAAAAAAAAAAAAAAAAGTCAATACATCCATTGCCCATGCCACAATTCAAAAAAGTGAAATCACTTCAAAACACTTGTTAAAAGCAAACAAAAACCCTAGAATATCTGTAGTATAATGCAGACTGTTAAAAAAATAACACACTGGAATCTTGGACTTAATACATTCTTAAAATTGCCTTAATATAAAAGAAAGACCACTACATTGATAAATAATTGGTCCCAAGAGAGGAAATAAGATGGCAGAAATAAACAGTTTTCACTAGAGAGAAATAACCACTACTTTTGCAGAAATCTGTGATCTTCCACACATTCATGAATAATTTGAAAAGCTGATAAAAAGACATGAGGTGGCAAAGCTTGTTCAGTTATTCTGTGTAGTAAAGATGAGGGAGGCTGCTTTGGAAAAGATGTAGGGAAATCTGAAAATATTTAATAACTAGGCCATAAAATAGCAAGTAGAGATCAGTATAGGAAAAAGGGATCCATATCTTACATAAAACAGTGATGCATTCAGAGGTATAGCCATTCCGGAATGAGATTTGGATTTATCCTAGATAACTGCTGCACAGTATGTTCCAGTGAGCTTGGTGTTTTTCTTAGTATTTACATATTAAATTATATAATCGCTTGCTTATATGTGTCATTTAAGCTAAATCCAAACTTTCTTTTATACCATAGGCTTAATTGCGTAGATTCTTTCACAGAATCATGGAAGGGCTGAAGTTTGAAGTGACCTCTGGAGGTCACCTTGTCCAACTCCTCTGCTCAAGCAGGGCCACCTAGAGCTGGTTGCCCAGGACCATATCCAGACAGCTTTTGAATATAACTCCAAGGGTGGTGCCTCGGCACCCTCTCTGGGAAATCTGTGCCAGTGCACAGTCACCCTCACAATGAAAAAGTGTTTTCTGGTGTTCCCAGGGAA
>JANHGN010000492.1:25475-49726 GCA_024605025.1 Megaceryle maxima | reverse complement strand
AAGGAAGGAAGGAAGGAAGGAAGGAAGGAAGGAAGGAAGGAAGGAAGGAAGGAAGGAAGGAAGGAAGGAAGGAAGAGGCTTTAATATGAAAGGAGGACACATGAATTAAAAAAATATTAAAAAAAAAAAAACAGAACAAACTTTACATACAGAGAAAACAGGATAGATTTAAGATGGAGACTTTACAATGAATGGAAGTCATTCTGCACTATTTTTTTAAACTAAAATGTTTCTCTTTTTACAGAATTGAGCACAGATTGGTTGAAACCTATGGACATTAAAACCCTCCTTTTCTGAGTAATGTGTCTGTGGTGGGTTAACCTCAGCCAGATACAAGATCCCAGTCTCTGTCCAGTGTTTTGCTCTTCCTCAAATGTATTTTCCCAGAGGCACTGCCATCTTGGCTGAGGGGCTCAGATGGAGCTGGCTGGAACCCTCTATGTTCGTCACAGGGCAGTCCCAGCCTCTCCTCACAGAGAGCCCTCCAGCCCCCTCATTGTGAACACCTGGGCACCTGTGCCCAGGATACCATCAAGGCAAGATTTTTTAGCTCAGGCAAACCATTTTGCTGATACTACAAAATATTCCGATGCAAGCAACTGCAAGCTGGATTGCAAGTCCAGGCCTGGGTGGTACAGCTTGTTTGAACATGGCTTCCCTGTTGTCCATTAGAGAATGTAACCAGACGTGGAACCTGGCCAAAGAAGCTGAATGTTGTACATCATTACATGAGTTCATAAAGCTACTGATTCCCACATTTAATTATTAAATGGACATTCTTTCTGTTCAATTCCTGCATGGGTCTTGTTCCCTCACGTGATTATTGGAAGGATTTTGGTGTAAACTCAGCACAGATTTACTTCATCTCAAATATATCTCTTTTTTTTTCACTTCTTTTTAATCAAAAAAGGTATTGGTTACAGTAACTGGTGTTTTATATCTTCTAAACAAATTCACTCTTCTGAATTGCCCTACTGATGAGACTTCATTGGCATGAGATATATTATGCTAGTAATTTTTCCCCTGAAAATGAATTACTTATATTCCCTAATACCAGGACCTTTAATTAGCTCTTTAACTCACTTTTAGCTATATATCATCATTCATAGGATTTATTTCCTAAAATCGTCCTTTTGGACATGTCTGCACTGCACAGTGTAGTGTTATGTTAAATATTACCTGGTGAACAGGTATATTTATGCAGGGAAGTGAAACATGTGGTTCTAACTGTGGGTGACAGTAAAACTGTATTAGCATGTAGTTAGTGTATAGGCTAATCAGCTCCATCTCAAGGCACCACTAATTATCTGTTTCTCAGAAATATGTTGAGCTATATTACTTACTTATACTTTCTCTAGCTCCTGAACAACTTCAGCTGCATGCAGATCAAGCATCTTCTATCCAGCAACATACATGCACCCTGAGGCCAAATGTATAGGGTTATACAGCCTTCAGAGCTGCTTCATAACTGGCCTCTTCCACTGTCAAAACAACCAGCTATTTCAACATATGACAACAAATGTGGTATATAGAGATTTAGAAATCTGCATTCAGGCAGAGTTCCTTTCCTTGATATGGGCTGCTCTGCACTGCCAATTTTCAAAATATCTCTTTGGATTTGTGTAAAACTCAAGAAAATTAAAATATATTTCACTTAAAGATGAAGGACAGTGTAATTCCTACTAGTGAAGAGAACCAGTTTATCTATAAGCTTCACTTGGTCATATGGAAGAAATATATTGATCTTCAATCAGATTAATATTGATAATTTTTACAACACCTTTTATACAGGAGATATTCATTTTCTTATATAACTAATGGCATTGCACTCCAGAGATAGAGATATACCAATTTTGTAAAGTGCTTCCCATATTTTATTAATAAACTGATAGATTGAGCATGATTCCTGTCAATAAAAATATTTTCAGTACTGCCTGACTTCAGATCTAAAGTTCAATGAAAATATATCCAGCTCTAAACACCAAGTAAGTATGTCTAATATAAAAACATATATATAATTTCCACTGAGTGTTCACTTTTAGCTGAATTGGTCGATGCAATTAAATTACTGGAATGAAAATCTAGGTCTTTGTTGCAGTGCACTACTGATTTCTTTCCCACTGGAGATTATTTTGTCTTCATAAAACCATTAAACATTTAAAAGTAAATGTTGACACTAGGGTTGACAATTACTCCTGTTAAAATCACATTATGTCAGAAAGGATAGAAAAAATAAATTAATTTTGAAAGGGTAAAATTTTGACAGATTAATGTCACTAAAGCTTTAAAAGAAGTATATTTCAAAGCTAGTATAAAAGATAAGTTGATAAAATAGTATTAAATGAAACTTGCAGGCTTCACATATCCATATCTGTTACTATGAGACACTGTCTTGTTAAAATGCTTCCAGCATATTCCATATCTTAAACAGTATATTGAAAAACATTAGTTCAATACTTGGAAACAGTACATGAACGATATACTGAAAATAAGTAATAAAAAGGACACATTTACTTAAAGTTTGAATTAAAGTAGTTGTACAGTTCTTTCAATTAGAGGTCATTCTTCATACCAATATTTGTGAGAGAGACAGACTATGAGATGAAAAGCTGAAGACAGAAGTGAGCTTCAGTTACTAGCCACCCTGGTGACTAACTAGGGAAATGTTAGAATGTTCTATTCAACATTCTGTTGGTTAACAAAGGATCTTGAACTATCAGTAATATATAGTATTCCTATGTTCCCAGGCTTGATGAGGATGTTTTTAATGTCAACAATCTATTTATTTGGGCAGAAAAGACCAAATGCAAGCTAAGAACAAATGTATGCTTTGATTCTGTGATCTTTACTAGTACAATTACAGTTACATTCTGAAAAAATGGCTTCCAAAGACATTTTTAAAGAATGAAGAATTTTTAAAGAACGAAAGAATGGGTGTAAGTATGGATCACAGTAAAACTGTATTAGCATGGTAGTTAGTGGCCTAGCTAATCAGCTTCATCTCAAAGCAGCACTAATTAGCTAATTCTCAGTAATGTGCTGAACTATACTGCTCACTCGTACTTCCTCCAGGTCTGTGAGCCCTTCTCATTTTCTGACAATTTTCTTGATGTTACAGTCTCATTGATTCAGAGTACAGTTGCTTGAAAATGTTCTAGTGAAAACATTTTCAGGCAAATGCCTTAGGCTTGGGACCTAAATAGTTTGTTTAAATTATCTACTAAATTGGTTTATTTTGGAGGGTCATTTGTTTTTGGCAGTGTGTGAGGGGAAGAAGTTTTCATGGCATTCAATGAATCATAAGCATGCTGAGGTTTTCAGCAGGTTTTCTCAAAGACCACAGGCTAGCATCTGGTACACCTATCTCTCCACTTAAAAAATATCCTCCTCACTGAGAGACATATTCTTGACAGTTTCAGTGCTGTTAAAGCATCCAGGAGGAGGTAATTTCAATGAAGAAATTTTTTTATGGTTTACAGAAGCTACAAGCTTTGGTCCAGTCTAATTGGTGGGGGCGGGGGGAAATACACACAGATGGACATGAGACAGGACAACAAGAAATGAAAAGCTAAATCTGAAAACATGCAGATTAAAAACTTTCCAAAATAATTTCCTTTTGTTCAACTGCTACTAAAAGCAATATTCTGAGACTTATTTCAAAGAGTTATTTTGCAGTTTATGGATTAGGTGAATAGATACCTGCTTCAAAGTCTGTCATCAATGGTGGTACTTTCACTGACATCACTAAAATTTGTAGTAGTCTCACAATCTACTCTCATGAATAGAAAATAAAAACATCCTTGAAACAAACTTATTTGAGCTTTCAAATTAAAAGAAGGACAGTTTTCATTAAAAAATAAGTCTTCATTGTTTTAGTACATATACTACAAACTTACTGGAATAAAAATAGGATCACTGTCAGACATGTGCATTGGCATTAGGTGTAATCAATGTTTTTTCCTTATGTGCACAGTATTCCGCTCACATTTTCTACTGTAAGGTCTATATATACATTTACTCTCACTCTGAATTTATTCACCCTTTGATACATACAAGCATCCCAGTGATGGGAGCTGATGTAAATGTTATGGCTGTTACCACTCTAGAGGTTCATGGATCATCAATCTACTCTAACAATGCTTTAAATTTATGTATAAAGGAAGGTGGCAAGGAGAATTTGCCATGATTTCTAACATAAAAAGGAAGTGCAAAATACCATTTTACATACAATAGGTGTCTAAAGAAAAGAAGCCAGTTGTACGTACATGAGGTTAGAAATCTTCCTGCTTTTTTTTTTTTTAAATAAAAATGAAGACAATCTAACATGTTGGCTTCTTTCCTAATATATTATCTGGTTTATAATATTACAAGTATTGTGAGACAAGGTGCCCAAATTTTAAATTATTAGCTCTTTTTCTTTATAACCATGTGGGTTCATTTTTTTCATTAAATCAACAATTTTGCTAAAATGTTATTTAACTATTTCACTTCTGTACATGTTCACGCTGTGCCCAGAGTTGAGATTCAAGTTATACTTGCACTCAAGCAAAAATCAACTTTCACACTAATTTCCTCTGTACATGTCACTTCCCGCTGTCCTCTTTCTTTTTGGCTTGAGAAACCCATAATATATTATCTTTGGCAATTGTTCAGAAACCATAAGCAAAGTATTTATTCCAAGCCTGTCCCTTGGTATTTTAAATTTACATGTTATTCCCAATCTTTCCATTACTGCTCAGAACACTTGCCAAAATAGGAGTAATGTGTAAATCATCAAAATCAAAGATGGGCCAAAAGTGCCATCAAACATTTTTCTTTTGTCTCAAGCTTTAGGGTTGAAATGTCTAAAGACAACAGCTTTAAATGGGGCCTCAGAGCTCTCCAGATAAAACTAGGACTAGATGTCTTACACTAGGTACAGAACTTATCTAGTGTAGAGGACCCTCGATTTTTTATGCATAAAAGGCTAGTTGGATGCAAATCTTGTGGAAGAGACTACACTTCTTGATAGATTTCTTTAAATAAGAAGTTAGAAAGAGGATAAAAAATGAGTGATTAATGGTGGGGAGTGGATGTTCAGAGCAGATGACATTTAGAGGTCCCTTTTAACGTTAAGTGTTCTGTAATTTATGATCTGTATTCTAAGTGCTGTTTCTATCCCTATTATTTTTATGTAACAGGAGCAGGTCACATAGATAAGTACACATATGTACTTATCAAGTCAAGTGAAAAATCCTAGAGAGGCCCTCCCAGTCTTAACTGTAGCTTGAAAGATTTGTCAAATGCTATAATCAAAAATTAATTCTTAAAAAGCTCCTGTTGTCAGACAGATCTAATTTTATTAATTTCTAAATACATTTGGGCTTTATTGCATCAAAAAGGCATATGCAAAACATCTACGTTTTGTATTTTGTTAAAGCACAAAAAAATGGATATAATTAAAATATGTGAAACAGGTCTTAATGAGCAACAGAATAGGTTTTAACAGTATATAATAATAATTACAACAGAAAGGTTTCCATTGTTAAATTTTTCATATACATTTTTATCTGTAGAAATTGAATTTGTGTTCACATCACTAATTTATGCCATTTTAGCAATTTGGTTTCTATTAGGTCAATGTCTATGCATCTAACCACAGTCTGTTGCTAATTAGAATCTCAGTGAAAGAACTTAAGCACCCAAGTTTTCCTCAGGTGAAAGACAATCTCATGAGTTACACTGGTTCAACTAAATGTGGTAATTGTCCAAGTTTTCTTATTTGATTGAATCTGTCAAGTGAGTTCCGTGTTCCTACTTCAGACTGACACAGCAGGATTGCTTTTCTTTGAAACTTAGGGTCAATATCCTATGTATAAACCAGAATGGCTGATCTTTTCACATCATGCTTCAGCTGGTGTGATGTGCCTTTTACATTTAGGATTGTGATCCTGCTGCTTTGAACAGTTACCCCTCTGTGGCTTTTGGTGGTCACAATGATAAATGTCTGAGAGTTTTTCAATGATCTTGTGACAGCCTTGTAGTATATAAGTATAATCTTCAGCAATGTGTCACATGATCTAAATATATGAAAGTATTGACAATAAACAAGAACAGTTTAAGATGTTCAGTCTCTTTCTACAGTTTATTTCCTAGTTCAATATCTACAGGTCTGCTTTGAGAGGGGGACAAGGCAGGAAACAAGGGTGACCCATGCACACGCTGTGCCTTCACTATCAGAACATGGTCCCACAGAGTCTGAGCACTGCAAGCAGAGCTGGGTCCTGGTGATAGGGTTAAATGTTCCAGAAAGGGGGAGGGATGAATCAAGTCCAGCATTCCTCTAGGATCCATCCAGGGAATCCAATCATTAGGAGTGGGAGTCAGGGTTGTAGCAGATGCAACATAGGTCCAAGATCTACCCCATGGCTGGAGTCAGGTACACCTCTGACAGCTCATGGGAGGTTTGATTGCTCAGGCCTGAGCCAAAATGAGGCTCCTGGGCCCATGAGCAGGGGTGGGGGTGCTCAGAGAAATTAAGGACTGTCTCTGCACTCAAGGCCCTGAAAAATATCTGCCCCTATGGCTAGAAAAGTTTTATCTTCTACAAATCTATATTCTCTTCTATTTATTTAAGGAGCGAATATAAATGAGTATTCTTGGCTTCAGTTAGAGTTCACATTTAAACACACCTGAAAATGTTTTACACCCAAGCTATGGATGCAAGCATTACTGTAGGATCCCAGATAACTGGGCAAGTTCCTTTCTTAATTGGTAGCTTGCTGAAAGCCTGTCCTTCTCATTTCTGTGCTGTTTCAGCAATAGCTGCTGAACAGAATGGCAAAGCTTCCTGCATCCTCTTTACCTTTGACTCAGTCTAATATGAAAAAGTAATATTTTACAGAAATAAAAAAATATTTAAATAAAATTCTCACATAATTTTTGTATACACTGTAGACTATAAAATAATTTGTTCTCATAGTAATAATAAGACCTGAAGACCTCATTCTTGTGGAAAACTCACTTGTACATGCTCTTGGTTGTTAGTTCACCTAGGAGCAATCTAATCATGGCATTAAATGTCAAACAGCGTATCAGCTACTGACAACACAGTACTATTGTAAATTTGGTCTGAATACTTCAAAGGCTTTTACTAATTGGCTTGTAATAAATTATAGATGTAGGCTACCCTTGTTTCAGATACATTAATATTGGAATTACTTTTAAAAGAAGTCACAGTAACTTTTTGTTCTTTGTTACAAGGGTTCTGCTAGCTTATGAGATTTCCCAAAAACTTTGGATTTCACTTAGCTTGAACCAATTGCATTTTAATTACAAAAGTGGGTTCCCATAATCTTACACAGTAAGTGAAGGTTAGCATACATTCCGTCAATCAAGTTTTTTTCTAAGACTCATTTTCATTCATCTCTCCCAGAACTGAGGATATGTGGTAATACTTTTTTGGGGGTAGTTTTTTTTGTTTGTGTTTATTTATTTGTTTGGTTTGTTTTTTTATTGGTTCATTTTAATTGTTTGTTTGTGGGTTTTTTGTGTATTAGAAGGGAAAACTATCTCCCATTTTGACAAGTGCATAAAACACAAATTATTTTTTCATAGCCCCCAAAATATAACAGCCTAATTGTATATACAATGCAATACCCTACAGGAGTTCTTGAATAATTACTAGAAATTGCATTTCTCTTCAGAATGATCTACAAGACAGAAGACCTCAATCTGCTAAAGGACATCAGTATAAAAGGTAGAGGTCAGTGTACACTGGGTAGTAGTCCAGGAACCTTTTAAAGCCCATTAAAATAAATTGATATTTTCAGATAGTTGTTGCATTCTTATTTTATGTGTCTGACCTGGACACATAGAAGACAATTCATATACTTAAATGTAGTCCTCCAGGACCAACTTAGGCATTTGAAGACTATCTGAGTAATCTGTACAAGGCTGCATTACAGAAAAAAATATGCCTTTTTGCAGCAGCATCTGAAGACTGACCAGGACACCATACTGCATCTAAAATGGCTACAGAAACCTTTGCTTAGCTACTTGATATTTGCTTTCCTAGATTCTAAGCTTGGAAAAATTCAGGATCTCCAAAAGGGAATTGCTATAACCAGTGTCCTCAGAAAGGAATTGCCTAAGATAACCCAAAAGGCAAAGTGCAAAGATGAGTCTCAACCTGTGTTCCTAACTAGAATTAGATTCTTTCCTCTGTGCTGCATGAGGTTAAGTTTCTCCAGTTAGATTCACACTGTGGACTCCTCTCCCTCCAGGTCAGAAGTCTGGAAAATTTTTTGTTATCAGAGGTACCACTAAGTTCAAGAGCTCTGACTGGATTTATTTAGACATGAGCTTTGTAAAAGTTCATTGCCACTCTAAGTCGCCACCCCTAAAGCCATATTTTACATTTACATATTTTACATTTCTGTGTCCAGAGTGGGAGATAATTGGGTCAGGAATGCAAAATGCCTAGAGTGTGTAAATACCATCTGCAGAAAAACATAAGAGAATACTGTTCAGGCTGGGATGATTTCTATTTTCCATAGTTATTTCCAATGATTAATATTTAAGAGAGATTATACGAAAGTCATGCAAGCCTGGACAGAGCTCAGAAGCATGTGGAAGTGTCCATACATTTTCAAATACATAATAGCCAGTCTTATCATTAGAAAGCAGTAAGGAGTATAAGGGGACACAATTTACGCAATAATAATCCTTGCAGTCTGGATCAAAAGTTTGAAATACTCCATGAGTTCTAAACATATTTATTCAAACTGGCTGGCATTTAAGGATCCCTATTACAATTCAATTAACCTGCTTGTTAGAGTTGCTGCAGCTGAACCTTTCTTCCCTGTCAAATGCTCTGACTCACTCCACCTTTCCTAAAATCCATTGTGATCTTTTGTGACAGCTGAGGAAAAATGTGTTTTATATTAGACTAAATATTAGACTATTGGGTTTGTCTTTTTAATTTCCATTCCTTGCCAGATCAAACACTTGAGGTTACTGTAAATCAGAAGTGTATATTTTTGAGAAGATGAAACTTAGCAATGACAAGTTGGAGAAATGCACTATGTCAGCAAATTGTTCATCCGAAATGTTGTACTTAGCTTAAATAAATCCTCTGCTTTTCATCATCTATTTTAATGTACTGTTATTTTTCCGTGGAGTACAATGACACAACAGCGAGAAGACAAGGTCATAAAACATACGTCCAGGCTGCTTCAAAAGCAAGCTGGTCCCCAGTATAAATTATGGCAGGCAGAACACTTTTGTAACTTGTATTCAAATGCAAAGGACCATTGCAGCAGCCAGGAACAGCTGAGCATAAGCAAACTGCTGTAGCACTTTGTCCTTTGCCACCTTTTCCTTATGCCATGTCCCAGCAGCCTGCAGGCTGAGCCATGAGGGTGTTTTTTTTTTTTTACACAGAAACTTTTCATAACACAATAGAAGGAAAACAGTTTGTGTTCAGGCAGGGAAATATTAAAAATAAGGAGTCTTTCAGAAGAACTAAGTAGAGTTAGACATATAATTCACCTGTACCAATACAATACATGGAACAAAGAAAAGAACATCTTTTTATAAGGTATGTAGTCAGAGCAGTAGGCAGAGATTAGTCAGTTAAACTTAATGAAAGATTCTATTAATGTTAATCACAAGAAGTTATTAAGCATACTTGATATACTCAATAAAAAATAAATACTTGTCATGATTAAAATTTATATGACAAAAAAAATAGCAGAATAAAATGGCTGTTTCACAGCATACTCAAACATTAGTAGCTATTTAATTCATGGTTTAAAATCTGGGTTGGTATCATTCAATGTTCTTATTACATGCTACATACAGATTTTTCATATTAAATTAACAGAAAAAAAATTAATATTGTATTTTTGAATATGTGAAAAAAAAAAGTGAGAAATTGCACCCATTCAAAAAACACAGACTTGTAAATGTGGTTGAAAAAATTACTCTCATGAGCTAGAGATTCTAAGATTACATTTTCAGTCTTCTGTAAGGCAAGACTGAAATCCTTGCATAAGTGAATATCCTAAATTTATTTGCTTATATTTGTTTTGATGAAAGTTGAAATAACACTTTCTAAAGTGTTATTGATAAAAATATTTTTGTAAGAAGTAGGAAAAAACAACAACAACAACAACAACAACAAAACAATCCAAACCAAACCAAAACAAACAACACAACCCTCCCCCCCCAAAAAAACCCAGCAACTTATTTCACAAGGAGAAAACAAAATATCAAGAAATTCCCAGATTATTTTCTGGGACAAACCATTGCATGACAAAGCTTGCAGCCAGGTTTAATGAAAATAGTTGTAAGCAAAAATACCTAATTTCTCTAGAAACTTTATTGGGAAAGTAGAATATGTAACAAAAAGATTCTGTGGCAAATATAACAAAATTACTTTTCCCTTCTTTCTGCCTTTCCACAAACCAAATGATATGTCATGATTTATAAGGAAGCATTTCTTTGCTGAGACAGCAGTTAAAACACTGGAATGGGCTTCCTAGAAAGGAGGTTTATGCCTCAAGCCTGTCAGTGTTAAGAGGCATTTAGACAATTCCCTTAACAATATGCTTTAACTTTTGGTCAGCCCTGAATTGGTCAGAGAATTGGACTAATTGATCATTGCAGGTCCCTTCTGACAGAAAATATTCTGTTCTATTCAATTTGTTTCATTCCATTCAATTTGATTCTCTTTGATTGATTTGTATTTAATTAAGTAGGGACTTCATTTTCATGAGAGTCAGGTGAATCCAACAAAGAGGAAGAAAACATCTCAGCATTTGAAGTCTAATATACTAAAATCTAATATGTCTTTTTCTATTTCAAAGTTGAAATTTATTCTGGCTGGGATGGAGGTCATTATGGACTGAGTTTTCTTAACAGAGGGTACAAATGAGCTATTAATTCTGCCATTTCAAATGTATCACTTACTAGAATTAATGCATCTTTGTTTATTTTAGAAGTGTTTCTTCTTCTCTATCTATGATATGTTTTACTTTATTTTACTTGAATCGTGTAAGCAGTGATACCTTCCTTGGAGAGTGTACTTTTATAAAATTGGCTTTGGCATTACTAATTTTCAACACTATAAACTAAAAACTATTATCTTTTTAACAAAATTTAATTTAGTTATTTATGATTTTTCAGACACCAGTTTACTTTTGATTCTCAGCCTTATCTTAATCTGTGTTATGAAGAAATCTTCCTCTTTCAAGATGACAAAGATAGTTTTCACAATCACTTGACATTCTTGTTTGTAATGGACAAATGACCAAATAATCAAAGACAGATAATCAAAGCCTCAAATAAGTGTAAGATTTTGTAATTTTAATTAATTTTGACAGTTACTAGAGGATTTTTTTTTTCTTTCCTCACCTTATCTTCAAATACCTAAGCTATGAAGCAATATTCTTTTAATATGTGACAAATACACCTGTTTATACATTTAAAGATCTAGGCACTGTTTTCCCCAAACATCAATCAGCAAATGCAATACTTTCTAGAATAACAAAAATACAGCCTGTAGAAATCTAGAAATGTAGTTAAGCAATAAATATGTCAAAGATTATCAGGATAATAAAAGATGTCAGAGGCATGTATGCTCTCTCAGAGTTACACCCCTCTCTTGCAAATTGTCTGCACAATTTGTATGAAAAGTATATAAGAATATTGCCCACTTTTATTAATATATTAGTAATTCGATTGCACAAGAAAAATAGCTGTTTTCTGTGAAACCATTAGAATAACACTCTGTAACTTCTGAAATTGACATCAAAAACTGTCAGAAAATTAAATTTCAACCAGAATTCCATAATGTTTATTAAACTAAAATGCTATTTTAATGCAAAGCATAAAAAAAGACAACATGTAAAATAAAGAATAGCCTCAGCTATTTGCAAACTACAAAAGCAGTATTAATAGCTCTGGGAATAGGACACTTGCTATGAATACAAAAATTCTCAGTTTGAAATTTTTTCCCAGTCATGTAGGTCAAAAAAGGGCCCTTTAGGGACACCTGGCCCAGCCATCTGCACAAAGCAGGGACCAACTTCAGAGATAGGTAAAACTTTGAATTTTGATCAGGTTGTTCAATACCCTGACTATTTAAATATATATATTTTTTTTTTTTTACCTCTTATTATAGTTAACTATGTGCTATACTACTACCTTGACAATATTTTCTCTCTTTTTCTAATTCCTATTTGTACAGCATTAGAAAACAGACTGTAAGGTAGGGTTAAATAGTGCACAAGATTCTGTCTTAAAGGCAGTGAACATATAAACATTCTCATACCCTCCTCAAAGTATCTCCATTCTTCAATACTTTAATTAAAATTATTATTTATTTTTTGTTTTGTCGCTGTTTTGTTTTGGGTGGTTTGGGGTATTTGTTTGTTTGTTTGTTTTTGTTTTGTTTTGTTTTGTTTGTTTGATTTGTTTTTTCTATCTAAAAGAATATGATAACTTTCTAATAAACAAAAATGTTTTCAGTCTGTTGGGTCTTTTCAGGTAATTTTTTTCATCCCACATAAAAAGGTTTTGCTTCGGGCAAGTGGGACAACGGGGAAAGAATTTTTCTGGAAGTGCAACTATGCTGTACTTTCACCTGATTACCTTATTATTTTCTGATTTACAGGTACATGGAAGGTAAGGTACAGTAAAAGTAAATGTGTCTCCTTGCTTTACTTGGATGTCCCTTTTGAAAATATCCATCCCTGGGGGACAGCTTTCAAATGTAAATGGATTTATTTCTCCTGTAGATCTCGTCCCAACACAGGTATCTTTCTGATGCCTACTGTCTAATGTAAAAGAGAAATTTAATTATGAGTAAAAATAAATGATATATTACTGTGAAAATGTTTTTCATATGTCTTTTCAAAGTAACAAACAGAGGGGTTTGTCTGCTGAATATTGTGCAATCATCTTTGTTTGGGTTTTTTTTGCCTTTTTTTGTAAGTAAAATAGGTATGCCCTTGCTCTTGTTTTGTACTTTCTAAGGTGTATAAGCATAATAAGCATTGTTGCTTACTTATGTAATGCATCCTTCTCTCTATAATTATTTTCACAGCAACACTGTGTTTGTTACAACTAAGTATCACTTAGTTAAAAAGCAATAAAAATATATTTATTGTTTAAATACCAAATACTACTAAGTTACAGATTCCTGGTTCTATGGTTATCTTTCAGATGTAATCTCAAAAAGACATTCTAAATGAAAAATTAAATATCATACATCTGGATCATGAACCTCAATTTATTCATCAATGAAGATTTAGCAAAAGGGATTTCAAGAGGAAATATAAAAGAAGAAGTCTTTGAGTTAACATCCTGTTTTTGAAAAAGGTCCTTTTTATTACTTTGAAAATAAAAGGCATATAACATAGATCAAATGTAGATATACAGTTGGTCAAATTTTTTACAGTGTCTTGTCTTTACTTTTCTGTGGGATTTGAAGGAAAGTTGCTTTTAGTGAAGTATATCTGTAAACAGAGCCAAACCAAATTATTTTCTAAAACATTAAGTTATGAAATAATATTTATTACATTTCTAGATTAAAAAAAAACCCCACTTTGATTGTCAAAGGAAGTTACTTAAAAGATAAATATTTTTATTCATTATTTTACTCTTTATTCATATATTTCTGGTAGTAGGGAAAATATTTCACACAGAAGCACACAATGGACTCAATTGGCAGGAACTCCTAGAGACCATCTAGGCCACTCCCTTGCTCAAAAAGGGGTCAGCAACAGCAGGTTGCTCAGGGCTGTGTCCAGATGGATTATAAGTACCTCCCAGGATGGAGATGTACAGCCTGTCATTACCAGGGCAGCCTGGTCGAGGGTTTGATCACCCCCAGAACAGAAAAATTTATTCTGTTTCAATATAATTTCCTAATCTTTGGTTTGTGCCCATTGCCTCTTGTCCATTCACTGGACAGCAGTGAGAGGAGTCTGGCTCCATCTTCTTTACTTTACACCATCAGGTATTTATAAAAATTGACATGATCCCTTTGAGTCTTCTTTTCTCCAGCATGGACAGTCTCAGCTGTCTCAGCCTCTCCTTGTGTGTTAGATGCTCTACTCACACAATTATCTCGTGGCCCTTCACTGGACTCCTCACAGTATGCCCCTGTCTATGCCCCTGTCTCTCTTTTGTTATTTATTTACAAAGCCTGAAGTCCCTGACATTATAGGAATCATACACTTACCTAGTACTAAGAAAATTCTGCCTGTGTTTCTTCTCCAGAGATCCTGTACACCAATTTTCCTTTTTCTACCACTATTGAAAATCTCCTCTGAGGAGCAAGTCTTTAATAGTGAAAAGGGGTAAAGGACAAGATTTTCTATGCAACTTGTCCCCCTCAGTCAGCCTAATGATTTTAGCAATCGAAACAGTAAAAGTTCCTTTTGGACCCCCTTTTTGGCTTCCAACACTTCACACACTGAACCAGGACAAGAATTCTTTTTACACATTATATCTTCCAGTAAGAGTAATCTTTAAAATCTATGTTTTATTTCCCAGAACAATCTTGTGGCACATATTTGTAGTAATTTTGAGACTTAGAGTCCTCTGAGATTTTTTATACATTGAATCTTCACTGTTTCATCATAACCTGCCAAATTCAGCCATGGTGAAAAGAGATCAATGGACTTTATTGTATAAAAGGGCTGTTTTGTTGCAGTGTTATAGCCCACCATTTGTTAACATGAATTTTTTTGCTCCTCTGATGTGGAAACTCCAGATTTCTGTGGTGTATCCATGACTCAGGGGCTTGGCTTTGTGCATTATAAGTAAATTCCTTGCTGCCTATTATGATTTATTACAGTGAGAGGTGTTGAAAGTTGAGTCATGAAATCTGAAGTCTGGATTCAGACCAAAAATACCACAGGCACTGGGGATGCTATGAAAATAGGTCATTCTGTTGCCAAATATATATTAAGAAGTGCCCCCAAGATGTTAACTGTCATAATTTCAGACTCCAAAGGTTAAGAACTTCTACACTATCTATCAAGAGATGTTTAGATTGGAGACTGCTCTGTTCCTTATTTTACATAGTGTTGTGGTGCTCTGTGTTCTTTTTCTTCTGATGTATTTCCATTGTGCAAAATCCTAACAATAGAACTATGATGACAAACATAGTAAAAGAGTAAATAATAACTAAAAGAGTCATACTGGTTTTTTTTCTGTTTTAAAGTATTTTGATTGAAGAATACAAAGTAAATTACTTCTTGTATATAATTAAATTTCGGTTAAAGAAAGCATAGAAATATTTGGAAATGCCACAGTGACAATTTTCTACTGCCTTCATGAGGTCTGTGTCAGAACCAAAAGAGTGTTATTTTAGATACACCCAGAGTGATGAGCCATCCATTCCTTAGTATTAGTACACTACAATATATAAATGGATGATAGAGTCGCAGTTGAGCTTGCATGTTCAGACATTTTGCAAAAGTAACGTATGTTAAAATTAGAAAAATACTTTTCTCACACAAGCCAATTTAAGACTGTTGAAAACTCAATACACTGGTTATTGAATTCTGTACTATTTGAGTATCCAATGCAGCACACATCAGAGACTGATACATTCCTGATACATTTTACATTTTACATCTGATACATTTTACAGCAAAGAAAGCATTACAGACACTAATGTAGACAAAGCACTGTATTACATTCTTTATGTAGGTAAAAAAATCAGAAAGCTGTGTTAATTATACAAACTCCTCACATTACTGAAATACACAAGTAAGATCTACAGTTTTATTGTAATTTCATATTGTTGGAACTTAATTTTGTTGTCCTTAAATCCATGAGATGAACAGAAACATAAACATTGCTCTTCACATGACTGGAATAACATAATAAAAATTTAGGGTTTTAAGGTGTTAATGTCACTTGTGATAGTAGTTAAGCACCTAAATAATTTTAAGAAGGAACATAGGAAAGTCTTGAAATAACCTTACAATAACAATAATAATAATAATAAAATCATACAGAAGAATATACATAGATTCATTCATCCTCCTTTTTCTGACATAATTGTATTAATTACTAGAATTCTTAGAAAAAAATATAATTATATTTCCTACTATGCTATTAACTTTGTTGAATCCAAAACAGAAGTGGTTTTTACCTTTTTAAAATTTGCCACTAATGACATAAAATTTATTTAAAGTGCAGTATATTTTTAGTGGTTATTCTGTATGATAAAATGAAAGATTGCTGAAAAACATCACTCAAGACGTGCGGTAAACTCAGGAGATTGTGGTAGCTTGGTCATATGGAGTAGAAAAGAATTCAGAATGAACATCACAGTCTCATCACACTTCCCATTTTCAGAAAAAAAAATACACAGTAATACAAAACCTCTCAACATTATTGACAATAACAAAAGCTACTTTCACATTGTTTTACAAAAATAGCTTTATGAACCCAGCATCTTTCTGTATATCTAGCCTCATGGAAGATTCCTGTATTATTTAAGAATAGTGGATTGTGAGTAGGGACCTAGAGGCTGCATTTGTATTAATAAATCAAATAGTGACCAGAAAAATCATCTAGCACTGGAATCTGATCATCTGTAGTTTTACATTAATAGCATGGTTCTTAGCAGTCTTCTGGCACATGTCAGCCATGTTCCCAGCAGGCAGCTTGGATGCACTGACAGCATTTTAAAGGCCAAGACAGTTTATTAACACCGTGATGGGCTACTCCACACTGACTGGCCTGAGTGACAGTGAGCATTCCTGGTGCATATTAGTATACTCCAAGGTGACATCCTTTCTGACCCTTTCATCATGGTCACAAAATCATAGAATCATAGAATCATTTCAGCTGGAAGAGACTTTCAAGATCATCAAGTCCAACCTTATTCCTAGCCCTATCAAAATCACTAAACCATGTCCCAAAGCACAAAATCTACCCAGCTCTTAAACGCCTCCAAAGATGGTGACTCCACCACCTCCCTGAGCAGGCCATTCCAATGCCTGACAACTCTCTCAGTAAAGAAATTCTTCCCAATATTCACTGTGAACCTCCCTTGGTTCAACTTCAGAACATTCTGAATCATTCTTGTTCTATCACTTGTCACTAGGGAAAACAGACCAGGTCCTGCCTTGCTACAACTACCCCTCAGGTAGTTGTACAGAGCCATAAGGTCTCCCCTCAGCCTTTTTTTCTCAAGGCTAAACAGACCCAGGTCCTTCAGCTTTTCCTCATACAAGACAAGCTCCAAACCCTTTACTAGCTTAGTAGCCTGCCTTTGTACCCTCTCCAGCACCTTAACATCCTTCCTGTAGAGAGAGGCCCAAAACTGGACACAGTATTCAGGGTGCAGTCTCACCAAAGCCGAGTACAGAGGAATGATCACCTCCCTGCTCCTGCTAAATACACTGTTCCTGATACAGGCCAGGATGCTGTTGGCCTTCTTGGTCACCTGGGCACATTGCTGGCTCATGTTCAGCTGGCTGTCAATCAACATCCACGGGTCCTTCTCTGCCTGGCAGCTCTCCAGCCACTCCTCCCCAAGTCTATATGCTGCTGGGGTTGTTGTGGCCAAAGTGCAGGACCTGGCATTTGGCCTTATTGAAACTCATGGAGTTGGCCTTGGCCCAGCAATCCAGCCTATCTAGATCCCTCTGGAGAACTTCCCTATCCTCAAGCAGATCAACAATTCCACCTAGTTTGGTGTCATCTGCAAACTTACTAAGGGTGCACTCTATCCCCTTATCCAAATCCTTGATGAAGATGCTAAACAGGAGTGGCACCAGTATTGAGCCCTGGGGGACACCACTCATGACTGGCCACCAACTGGATTTCACTCCATTGACTACAACTCTTTGAACTCGTCCATCTAACCAGTTTTTTACCCAGGAAAGCATATGCTCATCCAAGCCAAGAGCAGCTAATATCTCTAATAGAATGCTGTGGGAAACACTGTCAAATGCTTTACTAACGTCAAGATAAACAACATCCACAGCCTTACCTTCATCCAACAAGCGGGTCACCCTGTCATGGAAGGAGACCAGGTTTGTTAAACAGGACGTGCCCTTCATAAGCCCATGCTGATTGGGCCTGATCACCTGGTCGTCCTGCATGTGCTGCATAATGGAACCCAGGATGATAAGCTCCATCAGCTTCCCTGGTACTGAAGTCAAACTGACAGGCCTGTAGTTCTCCAGATTATCCTTTTGTCCCTTCTTATATATGAGTGTTATATTGTCTAACCTCCAATCTGTTGGCACCTCCCCAGTCAGGCAGGACTGCTGATAAATGATGGATAGTGGCCTGTTGAGCACCCCTGCCAGTTCTCTCAATACTCTAGGATGTAACCCATTCGACCCCATAGATTTATGCACAGTGATGTTGAGCAGCAGGTCATGGACCATCTCCTCCTGAATTGTAGGGTAGACATTGTGTTCCTCTCCCCTGTCTCTTGGCTCGGGGAAGTGACTTTCCCTGATGTAAGCGTTTCCATTACTAAAGATTGAGGCAAAGAAGGCATTAAGCACCTCAGCCTTATCCTTGTCTTTTATTACCATATTTCCTTCTGAATCTAGTAGGGGATGGAGGCCCTCCCTGGACTTTCTGTTATTGTTAATGTATTTATAGATTTTTTTTCTTGCTGCTTTTTACCTCAAAGCCAGATTCTAATCGAGCTTTCAACTTTCTAATTATTTCTCTGCATGACCTAACAACATTCTTAGGCCATAGACCCTCCTTTTTTCCCCGATTTTCAGCCAAACCTCCTTATTCAGCCAGGCCAGTCTTCTTCGCTGATGACTTATGAAGTGAAAATTGTGTTCCCCTAACAACATTGATAAAGGTTTTTATTCCAATGAACCCCCAGTTTCTCCTCTGACCATGTTACCAGATTTATCTCTATGCATTCTTCTATGTCACCTAGGAACCTAGCCAGACTTTTACATATATGTATATAATATGAATATTACAAATATGTATAATATAAACAACTAACTCCAAATCCCTGATTAAAAAAAAAAAAAAAAGTAAAAGTCAAATTTACACCAACTGAACTGTACACATACTTTTGAACCACACAAAGTAACCTTAAATGATAATAGGTGGGACGTGTTTACCTTTGTGCCTGAACAACATAATTGTCTTAAGCAATACTGAAGAAATTAATAATGTAATCAAACATAGACATCAGTAGGTGAATGCAAGTTACAGCCCAGAACTGTTACACTGTATCAAACTTACTTCATATTCTTTCAAAATTGACATTTGGCCTACTTCTTTTTACAGGGCATAGAATAACTTTAGTTAACCCAGATAACGGTCATAAAGTTTGTACAAGTGTTCACAAACTTGTGTTGGAATCTACTCCTTAAATTAATTTTATAATATTCTTCTGGAAATATTCTTCTTCAATCTTTTTGTGAGTATTCTTTCTCCAGTTTTAACCCATATCCTCATTTCCTGTCTAGGTAAAAAGAAGACAAACAGAAGAAAGCTTTATAAACCTCATTGCAATATCTTGATACCAATTGCTTCCACTTTTGCTTGGAATGTTACAAGTTTTTTTCCAAGATGACACTTTTCTGATCTATTTTCACCTTATTCTCTAACCCATATAACCCTTGGGTTGAGGAAGTCAGTTTTAATCTCCAAAGATGTAATAATAAAAAATGAAGTTGCTAAGGTTACCTCCCCATTTTCTAACGGCAGTGACCCAATTTTGGCTTCTTGCTCAGGGACTGCTTAAGCCTGTGAAGGAATTCTCACATGTGAAACTTTAGGCAACAGACTTTCCCTGTCAGTTCTTACCTCTGTCTAGGCTTCTCCTGATGAATATAGAAATGATTTGTTTTCTTTTCCTTTCCTTCCCATTTTGGTTTATATATCAGACTATTAGGACAAAATCAGGAAGGCATTTAAAACACAAAAGATTTTAAGTGGGCCCAGCTGTGCAATCATTTTCTTTAGAATTATAAATGTAGTTAAACAGTGAAGATGATATGGAGAAATGAACTCTTCTTTCTCTTACAGATGAACTAACGGAAATAATCTGAACTGGCATCCCAGGAATATAATTTATAAAGCAGTTACATTAGCAAGCTTCTAACAGTCCTGCATAAATTTAGTGTTTCTAGTATCAGTTCATCATTAAAGGACTTAGAAAACCATGTAAGTCCTGTATACACTTGCAGATCTTTCATATAGTGATGGTAATTTTTGTTTCATTTTCCTCTTGATCTTAGAGGACCTAACTTCAGGATTGTGGGACTGAACATCAGATGTTATTACAAGGTCATTAATGAGTATATTATATTTTATATAAAATAATAGAGACCTTCTATTAGGCAGTGTTTCTAAAGCCTTAATGTCTTATCATATAATAGACTAGATAGGAAATTCCAGGAATAGAAGAAACTATTGGGATATCTAATATATTGGTAGAAAATGCCCATGTCAGGGCAATTGCATAAAATTTCAAATTTTTATTGTATTTTCAGAACAAAGTAGTTAGTCATATTTCATACTCTTAAGCTCATATATTAAACCTCTGGAGCTTTATAAAGTCTAACTATACACAGATAGCACTTCCCCCTCCATGATAGGTATTTAAGGACCAGTGTCACAGGCCACACTCTGTATTTCCCAGCATTGTAGGAAATACAATAATTTCCATATTTTTTCACTTTCTTTTAATGCACCCAATCAACTATCTGATAAGCACAGTTTTAAATGCTGCTAGGAACACAGAACAAGAAACATAGGAGTGAGAAAAACATCCTTTAAGTCAATCTGATGTACTTTATGCATTTAAATTAAGTAAATAAGACGTAGATTATTTCTGTCTAATCAATGAACCTAGTGTCAAGACGTAGATTCACATGGAATTCAATCATGTCTTCAATACCTAGTCAATTTTCAAATATTAAATGGTAGAAGCACAATCCTAATCTTGGTTCTTAAATACTACAACTTTAGCCCGTATTTATTCACGTCGATTCTAAGTATTTTTCCACTATCTTATTTCAGACCCTATCTTAGAATCCCAATCTTTTACTATTTGAAATTTTCCTCTACTTTGTAGCCTGAACTCATTCCAGCTTATTTTATCCCTGCTTGATCATCCAAACCTGCCACCAGTTGCAAATTTTTCATTGAGTAAACGACTGTGGGAATAATGAACATATAAAGTTTGTCATTGCAAATAAACTTTCTTATGTTTATGGTGTGGGGAAAATTATTATGATGAGAAATAAATATGTAAATACAAAGGCTTTCTGTATATTAGTCTCATTTACACATATTTGGAGAGGACAATTTATGCATAGGAGAAAAAGCTGTCATCAGGCAAAACTCTAATACATCTATACCAGAAAGAAAGGCATTGGTTGCCATACCAATATATGAGTCGTTCAGATTTCAACGTTGTAGACCTTTCCAGTGTACTCAAAATTCTTTCAGGCAATGGATCTGGGAAAAGATCTGAGATATGATATCTTCAAAACATTTTTCCAAAGTATTGTTAATATCATTCAATGCCAAGCTCTGCAAAAACAAGTATTCTTCTGAAGACTCTGGTAGTCACCAGGTGGACGAGTGAAGTGAAAAAGAGATCCAGAGTCAATAAAGGTTGATAAGAAATTAATACAGATGAATGTGTAATCATGGAATTATTTTATAAACTTTTGGTTGGATAACTTTACTTTGTATGGTACTTGTTCACTGAATTTTAAGTTCATACATTATATTACAGTTAGGATTCAAGGGAGAAAACAAACTATAGCAGTGAGAAAGAAAAGAAGAAAGATTATCAACACAGAATCAAACCAGATTTATTAAGTAATAACTCTTACAAAAAAATTCTCTCTTAATCCTGATTATGTTAGAAAGTCTGAGTTAAAGAAATAGCAGTTGTAAAAAGAGGAAAAATAAATCAAAGATGTAGATTTTAGCAAATAATAAATGAGAAGTTAATGCAGTCATTGACTTATTTTGTTCGAGGGTCCAAGAAAAGAAAATGCTCAAGATCATTTACAGTACTTATATATGATAAAATGTCAGTATTACCCCAACATTATTTTACATACAGACTATAGAACAAACACCTGATATACATCATGTACATTGCTATAAGATAATTGACCTTGAAAAAACTGATTTTTTGCTCAAGTTTAATGTTTATTTTCCAGTCTAATGTGTCTCATTCAGCATTTTCAAACTAGGAATATGAGACTGGACTAAAGGGGACTTCCTAATACACTGTAATTGAAAATATACAGATAAAAAGCCTGTTAATTTTCTGTAATTCTTCTGTAATTTATCTAATGCATATTCTACTGTTACAGTCTTATCAAAGGGCTTTATAATTAAGAACAGGATAACTGACTTCTGCTTAAGGATGCTCTATACTCCCAAGGAATCACACAATGACAATAACATAATATAAATAATACATAAAATAGACAAGCTGTTGAACAGGTGTGGTTCTGAGGGTCTATGGGAATCCTATAGAAAGAATCTATACTGGGTTTTCACAGTCTTGTTTTCTCTTTTGTGGAATAATGACTGGAGGTGACAAAAATTAAAATCATATTAAAGTTGCAACATTGTTCACACATTCAGGAAAGGTATAACATTGGAGAAACTTTCAGGGTAGAACTCAACTGGTATGCAAGGAATCCATCCCACAACAGTTCCCTAGGCAACCCTGCTTGCACACAGCATGGGGGATGGAATGGAGTGAAGATTGCACAGCCAGGCTCTGTGAGATTACAGCAGAGATGGGAACTTGATAATACAGAACTTATAAACTGCCTGTTTGAAGCAGTTTTTGACAAAGTACTGTCCTTTGTGTGAACTTTGTTCATCATAATGTACCAAAACACACCTCCACACCCACCTCCAAAGTGCAACCACCCCTCACTGAGTTTGCGAAAGCGAAGTGAGAGAAATTTATAACAATAAAGGTATTTATGACTAGAGTCACTCAAGCTCCACCTTGAAGATAAAAAATATTATAAAAATGGTTTAAGTAAGGGGGGATGTTGGGGAAGACATCATTGTGGACAAGTCAGGGTGGATACAAACACTGATCTGACTCCTGGGATCAGTTGATGGGCTTAACTTCACTTCCCCCCCCCCTAGGGATGCCTTTGGGTAGGATTTGGGCTTTCTGAGTATATCCCCAGGGAACTTAAAAATTTTACTGATCTGCTCTTTAATGTAATGTGTTTGGTATACCTACACATGCTTTGTAGACAGTGAATTTATCACCGCAATCCACAAGAATTTGTATCTCTGTTGCTCTTAATAAACTGCACTATTCATGCTGCTAGTTTCAGAAGTTCTCTCATGGGGCGCTGTCAGCTCCTTACTGTCTGCGTGAGACCATGGAGCGCAACTAGAACGAGGGAGTACAGTGCACTGTTAGTGAATCCAAAGTCATGAGAGTTCAGATAGACTGAACGTGACCAGATTAATAGTGCCAAATTGGACATCACTCAGGATCTAAACCTAGCTGCCCCCAGCCCCTCTGATATCTGAGGACCAGCTGGAATGCAAGGGGGGTTATTTTCTGCCAAATTACTTTACCCTTTTCATGCGACAACTGTAAACAAGAGATTCCTTATATTAAACATGTTATTCCAAAAGGCTTAAAATTGTTATGAGTAGGACTATAAAACATAAACAAATTAAATTCCCTTGTAGTAAGAAAAAAAAAAAAAAAAAAAAAAACCTAAAAAAGAAAAACAAACCCACCCCACCCCAAAAAGCCAACCCGTCCAAAAAACAAACCGAAACAACCGCCTAAAAAGGTGGGAGGGGTGTGGGGGGTGTTTGTGTGGAGTCAGGAAGAGGACCAGAGCCACCCCACAGGCCACCACGCTGGCCCTCGCCTGTAGGGCTTGTCTGGGCTCCGGGAGCCATCGAGAGGGTCTGGAAGACCGCTGACCATAGGGGTGAAACCAGAGGAGGCCCGCGGGGGCCCCGTTGGGACAACTTCGATGTCGACCACGAAACGACTCCTGCGCAGTACATAACGTGAGTTACACAATGCCCTGCGCGTAAGCCAGGATGTAGTTTGGTCGGCGGCGCCTTGCTCTCTGCTGCCATCTCGTGGTCAAACTGTAGTACTGCGGCTCTGCGCCTGTCTCAGTTTTTCAGTTATTTTTTTTCACTCCGACTGTTTTTGAGCTGTATTTATTACTTTTTCTGACACTACAGGTAGTGCAAGGTCGTGTCCCCGAGCT
>JANHGN010000492.1:0-15764 GCA_024605025.1 Megaceryle maxima | reverse complement strand
AACCAAACCAAACAAACACCCCCCCCCCCCCCCAAAAAAAAACAAACAAAAAAACCACAACAAAAACATACAAACAAACAAAACAGCAAACCAAGGCTATATAACAGCTCTAACATTGTGTACCTTTCAGAGATATAGAAAAACAAGTAAAACATTCCACATAAACCCCAGTCACTACAAATATACTCTCACGTTTGTTACAGTTAACAAGTAGATTTTGATGGTCTTTTCAGACAGTATTATAACAAGGAAAACTGCATTAGTGGACAGGTTTTTTAATGGTTTCATCCCATCGATAATCCAAATTAGAAGTCTACTGCTGCATACTACCAAGTTTTGTATTAAATGTGAAATTATAACAGCATTGATTTTTAAAATTAATCTCTGAAGCCTTGAGAGGAATAACTTTTCGACACCTAGAGCTCTGTAAGTTGTTGGCAAGGATAGTATTAAACCAGTATGTCATCAGTTTTGGCTCTCACCATTGTGACTCAAACTGAGCCTGCAATCATTTTGAAAACTGCTGCTTTTAAAACTCTGTCTAACTGTGCTACTATCTGCAATTCCTCCTTTACTCACTGCATCAAATTAGCAGAAGTTTTTAATGAAAAACAGAACAACCACCAAGGATGTGCGTGATCAGAAAAGACAGACACTTTGCTACAAAACTCCTAGGCATGGAGAATAGTTAACATAGGACCCTAGACTGCTATAGTCAGTGGTCATTCAGTTAGATGCCTAAATATATTTGGTACTTTCCTATAGTCTCCTGACTTCATCCTTATGAGATTAAATTTTCTTGTGAACTTAACCCAAAGCCTACCAGCTTAAATAAATTTAAAACAAAAATTAAAAAATCCAGATGGTGGCGGAATTACTGAGGTATATCTGTTGATGTGGGTGAAGAGGTACTATAGATCAGTTGCTTTTTTGACTTGGCATGATCCAGGTCTGGCCTAGGAGCTATGTAGTCATTTTCATATGGGACAGTCAATGAGTCAATGAGAGAGAAATTTAATGAAGTTCAACAAGGGCAAGTGTAAAGTACTGCATCTGGGGAAGAACAACCCCAAGTATCAGTACAGGTTGGGGGCTGATCTGTTGGAGAGCAGCTCTGGGGAAAAAGATCTACGAGTCATGGTGGACAAGAGGATGACCATGAGCCAACAAGAAGACCAACGGCATCCTGGGATGCATTAAGAAGAGTATGGGCAACAGGTCAAGGGAGGTCATCCTCCCCCTCTACTCACCAATACCTTCTACAATGGTATCCTGAGATCACAATTACATTTGTAAAAGGAGGCAATTCTTCAAAAATTTTAAAATGTTGAGACAGCAATGGATTAGTCACCATTACATGCCTCTGTAATTTGTTTGTTTACATGCCATCTCTCTTCCTCTAGAACTTGAGGTCATTTATTTCTTCTTACCTAATATTCTGATTCTCTGTGATGATGTTATTGATGATGTCTGACAACTGAGTGGCATCAGCAAAGTTCACTAATGCACAGTTATTGCAAAAAGGCAGCCCTTGAAAGGGACATATTTTTACCCTTATGATTAATGAAATCTAAATTATAGTCAACCTCAGTTCTGATTATTAAGGATTTTCTAGAGTAGTAACTTTATTCAACATAATCTGGTGTTGTATTTTTTCATCCTATCAACAAAGTCATCAGTTACCAATTCTTCTATTATGCTCCTTTTCCACCAATACATGACTTGGACTAGATTTATTTTATTTACCATTCTTTAAAAATAACAATCAATAATATAATTTACTACATTAGATGTATTTTCAATGAAAAATATTTTCTGTGGCATAATTTGCATATTTAAATAGAACTTGCATTTTTGTCTCTAATTGCTTCAGTTTTTGTGGGTTTTTTAATCTATTTTTAGGGGCATTGACAGGTTATGTAATGTAGTGTTTTGGGATTTTTTTTAACTTAATCTTTTTAAAAATATCTATAGCTAAAGAGGTTTTACTTTTAATTTCTTTTGCAAGTTCTGACTCAGCTTGATTTCTGGCATTTTTCATTTTACCTCTAAATTTCCTGACCTCTAAGATACACTCTTTACTGGGTTCTAATATCCTTTCTGAAGTGACTGTTTATCTTACAGAGCCTGGAGTCCTATCCTACAACTCGTTTCCTTTGTTTAAGATAAAAATTCCAATTATTCTTTTATCATTAATGGTTTCAAGAAATTCCTAGCTTAATTTAATTCCTTAATCATCTAAGTCCAATTGATTCAGTTGAGTTAATATAAAGAATTTTTCTTAATTTATTGAATTCTGGCATTTTGAAGGAATAGAAAAAAAAAAAAAAAAAGTGTTGCTTGTTTGAATTGGGAAGCCTTAAATTAGACTGTTTCTTTAGTTATTCAGTCAAATAATTTTCAAATTTTTTTTGTCTAACTTACAGGTAGGTCTCTCATCACAAAAATGAAATTACAAAATTACAGTTTTGTTTTAATACTTTTAGACTTGATTACATTGGTTCCACATATTAATAAAATAATCCAAAAACAAACTTCAAAATTATTGTGATATTTGTTTTCACTTGAGCTTGGGCAAAACATTTATGGACATTCAGATATTATTCTGTGATCATAGACATTTGTAATAAATAATCCCATTTCACTGTCAGAATTTGTAACAAAATAAATTATATCATTGACCCCTTTTTTTCTCCTATTTCTAACTTTTCTATAGATTAAAAAATTCAGGAAAAAAATTTAAAGCTGCTGGAATGAGTTATGAATAGAATTTTACTTAAGGGGATGAAAGCAAACCTCTGTGAGATGCTTATTCTACGGCATGTAGGGAGAACAAAAGAAACCATTAAAAAGTTCAGACTGAAATTTTGAAGATTCTCATTGTAACAAAAGATAAACTGTGCCTCTCATTTCATAGGCTTCCAAAGGAAAATCATTCAAAATTAGAAACAATGTACAGTTCTGTGTCTTAGCCCTAAATTAGTGTATTTTTCCTATGGAAAAATGGAATCCAGGGGGACTGTTTTCTGTGGACACTGACAATAATATGTCTAAAGCCTGAGCTATAGAGACATGCTGCTATCTTATTGTTGGTTTTGGCCTTCTTAAGGCATATTCTATTTGTGTTACAGAATTTAGAGCAAGGTACGTGAATGTTTTTAGATACTTCCACTGTTAGAGACCTTTTTTACATTAATTTGTGATTCGAAGAAAATTAGATTCTGAAAAGCAAGAGTAAATCTTGTCTGCTGGGGAGAGAAAACAACACCAGCCTTATTAACCTACTTACAAAAGACAGACCAAACCTGGATTATATACAGCATAGTTCTTTTAAGAGTAAGGTAGGGGGTACCTGTCCTGCTTAAATGAAAAGTATTTAAGTATCATCTCTTAATTTATTGATTACTTTTTGATCAATTAATTTATTTACTTAAATGTAGCGAATGATATTTGCTTTAAATGAAAGCATGTGAAACAAGACAGACTGATACCATTAGAAGAAAAATCTTTACTTCACTCCTTGGCTAATTATGATATGCTGCTATAGTTTTTAGCTGTGACTCTCTAGGAGCACAATACCAATAAACTGTAAGCCTTTCCTATGGTGAAAGGTTGATTCAGTATCCAAATATAATCATTACTGGCATTGTCCTTGCAGACATTGCCAATGGTATCAAAAGATAGAATAAACTAATAAAATGTTAGTTTTATTCTGTAGTTTTTCTGCTCCCCTGGGACCTTAGATGTATCAAACACTTCTTTGGGCTTGAAGTAAAGCTAAATTCTTTCAAAGGAGGAAAGCTGTTTAGACAAATCCACTTAGTTATTTTGTGCTGTTTCCTCATTGAGCTCACTTTCTGACCAGTTCCCAAAGTTGTGAGCTTTTAATCCTGTAAGACTGCTAAAAAGGACTGATTCTTACTTTGTGTAAAGAAGCTGAAAATACATCTCATTCTGAGATTAACCTCCTGCTTCCCAAGTTTGAGAAGAGTTCTTTAAAGATAGAAAAGCAATGGTTTACTCAGGTGGAAAAGAACAAACGGTGTAGAGAAATCAAGAGGTTGGGAAGACGTCAGCAGGGAAAAAGACACATATTGTGTTAAGATCTGGCAAAATATGCATAGCTAATATGTGAGAAATACTGCTACCCTGTCCATTAATAAATAAAATCATAAATATATGCACAAAGAAACTTCAGTATATTATTTATAATTTTGTATTCCTTAATTCTCTATTTCTGAATCTGTGTGGGAAATCATCTCCCTGTCAGGCACAATATTCTTGAGCCTACATTCTATAAGCCTACATTCTATTTAGAAAGAAGATAATGGAATACTCAGCATCCCAAGCCCTAGTCAATCACAGTCATTCTCAGGTCTACTGAGCATTTAATTAACATCAGCAAAAAAAGGCTTCAATAGGAGACATTCATAAATCTTCATGCTAGAATTACCACAACCATGGGAGAATATAGGAGCTGCTGGAAGATGCATAGGATTACAGATACAGGTTCAAGATATTTCTCAGTCTATCTCCAGGCAGTGTCCTGACTCGAGTATTACTGACTATCCTGTGGTGTCTCATACTAAAACCTAACTCTCTTAAATGAAAGTGTAAACATAGCAGCTATACTTCCAGATAATTATTCAGTATTGATGGACTGATATTTTTCACTGAAGAGTCCCAGCTGTCTGAATTTATTTCTTCTGGGAAGTGTCTTATAAGTTATTCATCTCCAGTGATAGTTGTATCATTCCATATTTCCAATTGGCTCTTGAAAAATAAACAACTGGTAATACTTCTGTGTCTTGGTACATTTAGTTTCAAATCCATAAGGAGTGTTCTGAAGACCTATTCAAACAGTTTTATATCATACACAAATAGAAAGGTATTTGATTTTAGTTTGGTTTTAGATAAAGTAAGATTTAGACTATTGTGATAGGAATTTGTGTTACTGTGTGCCAGATTATAATCAATGTACCTTAATCTTGTCCTATTGAAAAAAAGAATACTGATTTATTTCATAGGCTATTATGAGATAAAAATTGTGACCATTATGCACTACCAGTAATGAGAAATTCAAAGACTGCCTTACTTAGATATTTGTTGCTGCTCATTGCAAGCAACTTTAAAAGCCCAGTTATAATCACCAAAATTAACAAAATAAATTGCAAAACTGATTACATTTTCAATAAACTTGTTCTCAGTTTTTAGTAGAATATTTGCTTAGCTTTTGCAGTGAGCATTAATTTACTCAATATATATCTTTCGCATAAATACATTTGGGTCTGAAAGCTCAATTCAGACCTAACATCTTTAAAAGAGTATAATGGGATTGCAAGGTATCTCTTTGGATTCTAAGTCTCTTTTTAAATTACCTTGAAAATATCCATCTCAACTTATGTATTCATATTTATGTAAATGTTACAAACCTAAAATTAATGTAAAATACAAAATAATGTACAAGAAAATAAAAAAATAACAATATGCCTTTTAATTACAAAGGTTAGGCTCTGTTTTACTTGACAAGTCACTTCAGTAAATCTAATTGAGGGTTACAAAGCCACAGCTGAAGTTAACAGTTCTGGATGTTTCTTCTTCAGTGAATCTAAGGTAAGTAATCACATTGACAGGCATACACAGAGGGAGCAGAGCGGTGAAAAAAAATACAGTGTTCAAAGTCTTATTTTTCTGGCAATACATAGGAGGAGTCCAGAATAAGAATGCAACATGAAAATAAACTACACTTTCAAACAAGCTTTGGGTTAGGCAAGACAGAAGTGTTAAGTTGATCTGGATGAGGAATAGAACAACGGCAACAATAAAATTGAATCCAAATAGCCAAAAAGAGGTGTCATCATAAGTATCATGACTGAAAAGTATTGTCATCAATCTCTGGTTAACTACATCAGCATATTAACCATAGACCAGTCAAGTCATCATTATGTCATTATGTATTCTATAAATTGTTCAACTATGTAAATAAAATGGGCACTTTGAAGTGTCTCATCATTTTAACCAATGCTCCAAGAGATAACGTTCAAGCTGTAAAAAATTCATATATATTCAATTGAAAGGTAATCAAAACATTAAAAATAAGACTTTTAGTCTGTAAATTGTCATTGTTTATAAATGTCACTTGTAGATTCTATAAAACACTTCAACTGAATTAAATCAAAATAACAGTCTGTGATAACCTCCCTTCCCTCAGGCTTGGCTCCCTGACCCCTTTAATGATCTTGTTTCAATTCAGTAGTAACATATTATGAAAGTCTGGCAATCAAGCATCTTTGTGAAACATATTTTATACTACTTTTTACCTACTGACAGGTCTTTAACCATAACCTCTAATCCAAAATGTTCAGGATAAAAAAAAAATGAAATAACATCTAACATTGCACTCAAAACACTGAAATAACTTGGTGAACAGTATTAAATACTTTTCCAGACTTTGATCTAAGTATTAGCTAGTATGTGTACATTATTTCATTTTTAAGGAGAAGTGCTCTTTGTTACTCTACTGGAGTTTAGTTTCAATATAAATTATTGCAAAGACCTATGCTACCTGAATTTAAATTCTGAACACAACCATATTTTAGCTGTAGTAAACAAAATATTCTTTCAGTCTCCTCACGGATGAGAAATCATAGAATGTTAATCATAGAATGTTAGGGGTTGGAAGGGACCACTAAAGGTCATTGAGTGTAACCTGCCTGCCAAAGCAGGAACACCTAGGGCATGTCACTCGGGAACTCATCCAGGAAGGTTTTGAAGGTGTCTAGAGAAGGTGACTCCACAACCTCTCTGGGAAGCCTGTTCCAGTGCTCTGTCACCCTCACAGTAAAGATGTTCCTCCTCATGTTGAGATGGAACATCCTGTGCTCAAGTTTATACCCATTGTTCCTTGTCCTGTTGCTGGGCACTACAGAAAAGAGAGTGGCTCCTTCCATTTGACACCCACCCTTCATATATCTATAGACATTAATAAGGTCCCCTCTCAATCTTCTCTTTTCCAGGCTAAAAAGACACAGCTCTCTCAGCCTCTCCTCATAAGGAAGATGATTTACTTCCTTAATCATTTTAGTGGCTCTGCACTGGACTCTCTCCAGTATCTCCCTGTCTTTCTTGAACTGGGGAGCCCAGCACTGAACACAATACTCCAAATGTGAGTTTGTTTTCTTGTTTTCTTTCACCTCCCAGCAAGACTAAGTTCCAAGAGAACCTTGGCCTTTCTTAATGAGTCTCTACATACTCTGTCAGCATTTCTATAATCCTCCCAATCAATCAGACCCTTTTTCCACATATTGTAAACCTCCCTTTTCCATTTGATTTTTTTTCAGAAGCTCCCTGTTTATCCATGCAGGTGTCCTGCCTCCTCTGCTTGACTTTCTTTTTAAGGGAATACATTTATCTTGAGCTTGGAGGAGGTAATGTTTGAATATTAACCAGCTCTCTTGAGCCCCCCTACCTTCTAAAGCCCTAGCCCACAGGATATTTCTAAGTAGATTTCTGAACAGGCCAAAGTTAGCCCTCTTAAAGTCCAGGGTAGAAGTTTTATTTATTACCCAGTTTCTTCCTAATTATATTAAGCTCTAACATGTTGTTGTTGCTACAGCCAAGACTACCCCCAACTATAACATCTGCAACAAGGACCAATTATCTATCTCTCTAAAAATCTATCAGTAATGAACATATTTTGAAAATTAAAAAAAAAAAAAAATAATAGCAAGAAAGGACCATTTCTAGAATTCTACCTTATGCTCAAGGAGAAATAAAAGAATTTCCAGATGTGAATTAAGCTGTACTTCATTGAGCACATTAATCTGTTTTTAAACAGATACATTTTTAATTATTTTTTATTTTAAAACCTATTTTGACATTCAAAACATCAGTGTTACGAATTGTCAAACTTTTGTATTTAGTAAGATTTGGTGATGAAATTCTGAATTAACTTTGACCAGAAACACGTAAGAACAGAATCTCCAAGTCACTGCCATTTACTTGTAATTCCTTTTTCAGTTTTCATGTGCAGGCAAATCATAGAATACAGAGCCTGGGGCAAGGTGATACAGTTGAGATGATATATATGAAACTGGAATAAACATGTGCAAGAGGATACTTCACTGATTCTGTACACATAAGAGGTAAGAGAGAGAGAAGATTGTCCTGTTACTAGGCAGTGACCAAGTAACTCTGAAATGAGCCCACTTTAGGGCCACAGAAGTTCTCCAGAATATTTGGAAGGAGAAACAAAGATTTTACTCTCTGTTGGGGACTGAGGAGAAATGAGAACTTCCCAAACATGATAATTCAGTCAAAATGGCCATACCTTATTACTCCAACTTGCAGTCGTCCTTTTCAGATAAGGAATTCATTGGGAAAAAAATAGGCTATTTTTATCTTGTACCTGACTAAGCCTGTTATACCTAGCAGCAACCAGGCAAATCAGGAACAACATACTTCTCTCTTCAAATGCTGATTAGCAATTTACACTGCATCCCACTTCTTGAAAACTTCAGCACAATCAAGGACTATAAATGGCAAGATAAGTGAAAATCTCCACCAGGTCCCCAGGTTACCATTGCTGCTCTAGAGACAGCAAGATTGATGGATTTTTAAAGGGAAGGTAGCATTAAGTACTGTAAAGTTGCCTCCTTGCTTTTCAGCCCCCTCCAATATGCAGTTCTGCTCCCTCAGACTACCCAAACAGGCCACCTCCTTCAGACTGGCAACTACAGAGGAAGAAAGAAATTGTTCAGGATACTGGGGGAAGCACACTGATAGGAACTGTACCATTCAGTGATCTGTGACTCCTCCAATAATTCAGGTGTTTCCTGTCTGGAAGTAACAATTTGTTCATTCCAAATGTAGTAACTGGTCAGTCCAGATCCTTAATAACAACTAATTTGTTAACATAATCTTGAAGTCACTTTTACATATCATAATAGAGCCATAATGTTTATAACAATGACCCTTCTTGGTGTTACGTTTTCATTATATGCATGGCATAAGGATGAAAGAGTCATTTGTCTTCCATTGCACCAGACAAGGAAAGATTGTCTCACTGTTCTTCACAAGTTTGGTAGGTTTTTTTACAGTTTTTTTCTAGTGCAGTCTAAGATATGTTCTCAGCCCCTCTAATGGGTTCTGGAGAGGAAGGAAGGAAGGAAGGAAGGAAGGAAGGAAGGAAGGAAGGAAGGAAGGAAGGAAGGAAGGAAGGAAGTTTGTTTCTGTATCCCTTGCCCCTTCCTCTAGTTTCAAATACAAAAAAAGGCATGTTTCATTTGCTCACACTTTTTAATTCTTTGTTTCTTATGCTATGCTTACTTCTAGAATTGCATTGCATAGATGAATGATAGTAGCTGTACAGTCTCAGTCCATGGGAAAGCAGTTATATTCATTTTTCTTTTCTCACTTGTAATTGATTCCAGAGAGAAAGCACATGTATTAATACATATTATCTCATTTGCAATACAGACATATAATCATGAAGGCATTCCCTATGTGAAACTCCCATTGAAGTCAGAGTTATGCCTGCAAGTGGAGAGCAAGGTCAGGAGCAGATTTACTTTCATATCATTTTTACTCATTGACAGAGTATGTTTACTTTCTAATACATTACAAAGAGTGATGAGTAAACTACAAAGTGTCTCAACACTTGGACAAACACCAAAAACTGTGGATGCTCTTTTGAACTGTATTCCAACTGTCTAAAGCCACTAGATTCTCCACAGCTGGGCTGGAAGTCTTACAAGATTAGATATTTCAGCACTTCTGCTTCCTATCCTACCCAAGAGGAGACAGTTTAAATTTGAAAAGGAAGGGGGAAACAGGGGAGAAACAAAATAAGACCATAGCAAGAATTAAATATAAATTAGATTTTCAAATATTTACCTGTTAATTTGGGATTCCTGTAAAATTCTGTTATAAACATGGGTATCCCAGTGACACTGGCCCCAGACCATGTAGAATACTCATTTCTAATGTAGATGGTGGATTTAGATCCCAGCCAAACAGTTTGATCTGATACAGACAGCAGGACATCTAAGTTGATTATCCTGGAACTACTGGACAGGATCCTAATGATGCCATAATCATGAAAGAAGTAAGACTCAGTCTCAATTTATCTTAGTTTCCATGAAAGTAAAAGCACAGAATGATGAAACTTTAAACACTTTTCTTATTAAGTATTATATTCTTCTATCTATCAGAAAAGAATGTGGCTCCTGAGGGAAAAGCTGTTGAGTTTTTCATGGAACCCACTGTATCAGTCACTTTCTATATCTCATTTTGAAATTCCCTTGTTAATCAGCCTGAAGTTTAAATAAGCCAAACTTAGTCAAATCTAAATTGTGACATTTTAATATAAATTTTTCTTGATGACAGAACTATGCATCAGATGCCCCGTGAAAGTAAACATTGCATGAGATTAGCACTTTCTAAATTATATTGTGCTGTGTTTCTTGTCTAGATGTTATGAGAAACTTAATCTGAGGCTTATACTAGCAGGTACTGATGATTTTGTTCAAAACGTGCAAGCAATCTGGCTGGCTTTAAGGCTTCATTACAAATACAGATAAAGTTTGTAGCTAGAACAGCTGCTTTTTGCTCCATTGCCATCAAGTAAAGTATTTCAATAACATAAGAAACTGAAATCCTACTACACATACCCACTACTTAGTACTTTTAATACTTAAACTCTTCTTATATTAAATGTTTCAATGAAATTGCTACTAGCATTAACAGATTTTTAGAAGTATGTTTGTGTATCTAATTTATATATATTTAATTTAAAAATATTTTTTTCAGAAAAACTATCTCAGCTATCAGAAAGCAGCAGGAGTGGGGCTGCTCTGGGACAGAGATAAGCCAGGAGCTATGATGACCCCAGCACTCCAGGCTGGGTGTTGATGCTCCTGCAAGCTGCAGTCCCATGCTACTTGATCAGGGGCGATGGTAGCAACAGGTCCCAGTGACCACCACAGAAAAGGCAAGGCAATGAGTCAGGTCCACAGTCCAGCCAGGAAGACAAATCAAAAAAAGCCAGAGACTGGGCTAGAGGCAGGAGTAGAGATAAGGCTACACATAAGCTGAGTCCAAGACTTATCCAACAAGTCCAGCCAGGAGGGCAGAACAGTAGGCAGCAGGACTAGGCACACGTATACTTACAGCACCACTTAGGCAAGGTGGCTTGAACTGTACAGACCTCGGCTTAAATGGAGCCCACAGATCTGCAGACAGGTCCCAGGTGAGGTTGGTCAGCACACGTATGGACCTTTAGTTCCCTCTGGGACCTAACAGCTTTCATTCCAATACAGTGACACAAGACGTAGATTCCATGTCTATCAACCTGTGTGAAAAGTATCTCATTGCTGTTATTTTCTCAAGTGTGGATTTTGTCAAGGAAGGAGTAACATCTGGGGCACTATGCCAGGCAGAAAAGAAAGCTAAAAACTTCTGAAAAGGTTTTCTGTGTCACTGACCCTGCCTAATCCCAACTAGTGAAAACTTGGTAACACACTTTTCCTCTCCTGCTTCCTCCTGTTGCCCACCCCCCCCCCCCCAGTCATTTGTAGAAGTCACTGAACCTGAAAATGGCTCCTTGTAGCCTGAGAAGGTGGAGTGGGGGGAGGAATTTTCATACCTAAGGCAGATAAAGTTGTCTCAGACATCTTCAGAGGAAACAAGAAATAGGTCTCTGCATTGTAACTAAACTCCACAGTATCTGCTCATGCAACATCTTTTCCTCTCTGGGGGGGGGCTTTAATAGGGTTTCTTTCCTTTGTTTAGTTATCCAGTTTCCCAAAGCTTGCAAGATTTTCTCTATGTTTGGGGTTCCCATCACTTTGCCACATGTGAACTGAAACTAGCAAATGGGTTCACACTTTACTAGATGCACACATTAATAATAGCATGACTGCATAAGCATTGTTTCCATAGGAAAACAGAGCTAAAATAGTCTGGTAACAATAGCTGGCAAGTTCACTTAACTATCAATGTCAAAATAGCAATGTTTTTTGTTCTTTTTAAGAGCCACATCTTCACAGGACTGTTACTCAAAGCAAAGACAGGAAATGTTTTCCAGACATTTGATTAGTGGCAGCTCAGATAAACCAGCTTTTACTTAACAGATGTATCTTAAAACACTCTTATATCTCTAGTTTATAATGGATGGAAAAAATGTTATGGATTTTATATGCTCATGTATATAAAACATACCTACATCTTTATAATCAGGAATTTGGATGATCCTTAAATTTAGAAACAGGAATATACTCTTAGAATGTTGCAAAATGTTATGTTCTGTGCTGCATATATTAAATACACTTTGAACACAAACATAACACCCTTCCATTTCTGTGGCTAAGCCACTTCCCTTACATTCTTCTACCAGTTACATAGAATTTCAGCTTCAGGAATATCAAAATCAACCAATTAGTATCTCACAATGAAAATAAGACCCAAAATACTGAAGTATATGGTGCAGTCAAAATAAATCAGTCTCCTTTAAAACAGAATGAATCATACAGACTGAAAGGATCCTAAAAGAAAAAAAAAAGTTACATGACAAAGCAAAAATTATTGAAATTACAGTATTTCTTTCAGCTAAAACTGTAATCTTTTGTAATCATAACAAATCTTTTCATCCAATAGGAGATTTGCCCAGTTTGTAATTAAAGCTTTTCGGGATGAAGACAAGACTTTTTGCTGATTCACTCAAATACCCAATCACTGTTAATTACATTGTAATTCCTGCAAATATTTTGTGAAGAAGTAATATACAGGACCTGCAGCTGTGGGTCTATCTAGTGCTAGCAACACAAAAAGGGGAAGAAAAGAAGACACACACACACACAAAAAAACCCCCCGAATCTGTTGAACAATTTTATAAACTCCCTGTTATATTATGAGCAGAGACACTTGGAAATCAAAGTACAAAGCCTGGAATATGCTAGACACTACAAAACTGAAATGTAAGAACAACTTGAATTTTAGCTGAACGCCACCTTCTTATGCCATCATCCATGGTTCTTTTTTTTTTAAGATGTTTTAAGATTTATTTTCCATATACACGTAAGGGATGTGGAAGAACCTCTACCTCTTATCAGAAATTCTGTCCCATAATTCCTGATAATTGTTAACCTTCAAGACGTTTACCTTCCTACCTGACTGTAACAAGGAGTGGATAGAATAAACTTTGGGCTTTAATTTACACTTTCCACCATAAAAGCAAGCACCAGAGAGTCAAGCACACTGTCAGTCTCTGCAGTCTCTTCCCTGCTACTTCCCTGAAGAGTGCAACAGCTGTGAAACCCTACATCAGATTACTGTGTGAGAAAGAGCTGTGAGAATGAGTTGTAGCTCATTAGGGTTTCACGTTCTTCATTTGAGAACTGCATTTTAACTCAGGTCCTTGTACTTGGTCCATATGTACAGCATGAGATATGTTTTAGGTATGTCTTATGCTTGTCTTGGCTGATCTTGACCACTGACTTGACATCTTGACTCAGCCTTACATCTCTCTCATCACCAGGGGCTTGTCTGGCACTCACTGGACTCTTGGCTAAAGCTGGCCTCCTCTGCTCTTCTTGCTTAGCCATTGTGTGATGGCAGTCCTATCAAGGAGCTGTCTGCCCTGCCTGCATTGCCGTTGCCCTTGGCTCCCACTCATCCTTCTCTTGGGAAACAGATTGCTTTTGTTGTCCCCTGAGAGCCAGCAACACAAAGCAGCATGCACATGTGGGGTATATATGGTCAGTAACCCCAAGTACTCCTTGCTCCTTACCACTTATGTGCAAGAATTACAGACTTAACTACTGTCTCAGTGAATTTTTTCTCCAAACACAGATGAAGATGCTATTGCATAGTCCACTTTACGTGAACAAGCTAGTCACGTCATAGTAGTACAATTTTTGTTTTTAATTAAGAAAATAAATGCCATGATGTCACACACACACACACACACACAAAACAAACAAACAAAAGAAAACCAAACAAACAAAAAAACCCACGTTATTCAAGGAGAATAAGTTGTATGAGCCAACAGTAACTACGCAGATGTCCTTACTCAGTAGTGGAAAGACATATACACTGAAGAATGCTTGGTTTGTGGGAAAGTCAGTTTAAATACATCTCCCATATGCTCCCTTCAGAAATGCCTGGAAAAGTGGAGGAAAGGTGAGACAGAGGTGAGAATGTAAGTGAACTAATTTCAGTCTGAGTTTAGAAGGAACATAATACTTTCACTACAAATGCTACTCTGTGCAGCATTTTTTCTTTTACAAACCTCTAAAACTCATCCATATCATTACTTTACTGTACATACTATCTTTATAGATGTCACTACAGATTTTTCCATGTAGTGTCAGTAAAGTCTGTAGCGTCTTATGTATCTTATCATCATGTGTATTGCTGTAATCACAAGATTAACAAATTTGGCAAATTAATGGTACATAGGAAAGTATAGAAATCTTGACTTCTAAAGCCACTAGCAATTAATTTCAAGATTAATGGAATTTCTGCATAGGTGTAAAAACAATTCAGAATTCAGTTTGAGATAAGCAACCTTCAAAAACCTATACAAAACTTCAGTTTATACTTTTGGTTTGATTTGAACTAGAAATATCACAAGTATTTCGTGACTTAACATAATTGTAACAAAATACATTAGCATGTTATAGTGTTGTTTCGGTTTTTTTACATTATGCAATTTTCTTCTTAGTGAAACTTTCTGGTTTTGTATCTAGTCAATGCAGAAAGCAGTGGCGGAAGGAAGGAAGGAAGGAAGGAAGGAAGGAAGGAAGGAAGGAAGGGCCAACAGACTTTTTCTATCAGACTGGTTTTATATTTTATGCTAAGATGTAGAGGAAATTAAATTAGGCCCAAGCAAAACCTAACACCTAGGATCAGTTTCACTAACATATGAAGAATCCTAAAGTTTTGTAATATTACTAAAGATCTAAAAAGCAATTTAACTTTCAAGAAATCTAACTTTTGACCTCATAATTTTACATTTTGATCTTGCAATCACCTAAGTGTCTCAGATTCTCACCTCAAATACATGCAAGTCTGAAGTTTCTCAGACTATTACAGGTTTTTAACTGCAGTGCTCTGTCTTAACAGAGGGTCTCAATTTTGTTTTGATACTTCTTCTAGGTCAAAGGAGTTCAGCTCATTATAACTTCTAAGCTGTTGCTTTAGTACTGATATCCAGATGAAAGGAAATATTTTTATTATTTCCTCCATTCATATCACTAAAAATGCTGGCATTTTATCTTTCACCTAGAGTATTGAAAGCCCCATAGCAAATTACTGTGATTTTTTTTCCTATTTTTACTTCACTTAACTGACTGAAAAGTAAATTTCCTGAAAAATATATCAAAAAACCTCAGACTATATTTTGCCTTAATTTCCTTTCTATGATATATATTTAAAACTCTAGTCAAAACTGTAGATTAAGATAGCATTTTTATTAGATCACTTTTAAGGAAGATAGCTTTGCTGCTTGCTTAAAACTTTCAAATTTTATTCAATGCCAAACCTCTAATAGCATAGTTTAGTTTTCAGTTCTGAGTTTGAGGGCTTGGGGATTTTTTGTTTGTTTGTTTGTTCATTTGTTTTGTTGGGGTTTATGACCTTTTTATGGAACATAGCATGATATCCATGATATCTCATATCTCATGATATGAGAGTCCAACGGAGGGCTACAAGGATGATGAAGGGACTGGAACACATGCCTTATGAGGAAAGGCTGAGACACCTGG
>JANHGN010000491.1:17964-30894 GCA_024605025.1 Megaceryle maxima | reverse complement strand
CCTATGACCCAACACCATGACATCAGCTAGACCATGTCACTAAGCACCACATCCAATCTTTCCTTAAACACCTCCAGAGATGGCAACTCCACCACCTCCCTGAGCAGTCCATTCCAGTGTCACCCTTTCCATGAGGAGTGCTTCCTAATATCCAACCTAAAGCTCCCCTGACACAGCTTCAGGCCATGCCCTCTCGTCCTGTCACTGGTTGCCTGGGAGAAGAGTCTGACCCCCACCTGACTACAACTTCCTTTCAGGTAGTTGTAGAGAGTGATGAGGTCCCTCCTGAATATCCTCTTCTCCAGGCTGAACAACCTCAGCCTCTCCTCATAAGACTTTCCCTCCAGTTCCTTCTCCAGCCTCGTCACTCTCCTCTGAATCACAGAATCACAGAATGTTAGGGGTTGGAAGGGACCTCCAAAGATTATCAAGTCCAAACCCCCTGCCAGAGCAGGACAATGCCATAATCCAGGTAGCTGCCCCAGCCTAATATATTTGTGAATGCAGGTGGTCAAAGCTCTCAGCCGGGATGAGGCGGTGTCCAAACCATCCATAATGAAAATGAGAATTATAGCCATCACCCTGTTAATATTTGTTCTAAAAAATAGAATGAAAAAGGGCACAGAATAAAATAAATGTGAGTTTGGATTAAAAACAAATGTGATTTTTATTCCACTTCTTGTTGTGCTCATCCATTTTATTTTGCAGAAAAATGTGTTCTGAATCTGAAGTATGATGTAAACAGAGATTAACATAAATGTGAGATGATTTGCCTGTCCTTTTCATAAGAAAGTTAGAAAAGTAGTGTACAAACATCATGGCAAAATTTACTTCTATATTTTGCCAGGAATTCCAAAGAATTTGATGACTGGTCCATTTATTCTTATCAGGTAGGCCAATATTTTCTCCATTAGTTAAAGAAATTCACATTAAAGTTCCCTCATGATTGTTTTGAGATTTTTCTTGATCTGAAATGATGTTCCACAGGAACACATTTAAAGGCTCAGTTGAGCCTTTAAAGAAAAAAGTTCTCCACACCCACAGTGTGATCAGAGGAAACAAAGCTGCGAGGAACACTGACAGCAACGTGCAGACACACTCAGTTCTAACTGCCTAATTAAGGTCTTATCACCACATGTGTTACTCCAAAGAGATAATGAAGCAATAAGTTAATACATTCCCAATTTTATAACACGTGCAATGCCAAATACACACTTGTTACTGAGACTGGGTGACTAAGAAAGGCAATCATACATATCATATACATCTCAATACCTGTTGCTAGTTACTGCAAACCAAACTTCACTTATTCCTCCAGTCTAAGGGTAAAGCTAGGTATACATGACTGCAAGCTCAGTACTAGCATGGATTAGTAATAAAGTAGGTTTATAATGTGCCCTCTGCTTACGTTGGTTGCATTCATAAAAATGATCCTTGCCCAATGGTAGCAGCTATGGATAAGGCCTGATATATAAAACTCTTATTTCTGTGTACATCATGGACATTAGACCAAAGCATCCACTTTAACAACAGAAACACGGGGATTTTGACACACACACACACACACAAAAAAAACCACAAAAAACAACAAAAAACCAAAAAACAACCACACAAAAAACCTAAACCCTGCCCAGTAGTTATTCTTCTCCAACCATTATAAAGATCTTGATCTGATATAGCATATAGGAACAAATTACTCCACAGAGGTGACAGCATTCCGACTGAGGGGTATGTATACTGCCTGGAGCTCATTAACTGCATCACAACCATGTCCTTGCACATGCTTGTAGCTAGACTACAGTACATTGTAGTATTGTAAGCAAACATGATTTTCAAATGCGTTCCTTAAGTATGGACTTTACAGAAACTTACAGATTACCTATGTCTTTACAATGGTTCAGGTTTTTTTTACAATAGAGAAACTCTTTTTTTTTTTAGATACTTATCCAAGCCAGATTTGAGCCTATGCCAAAATTCTCACTGAAGTCTGCTCATAAATCTGAGCGCACTTGCAAGCAATCCCCAGTGTCTGTGATATTCTGAAGTGCCTATCCACGCTAAATCAGGGAGCTGGTTACGTCTTTAATTTCTGGTTCCTTTATAAATCCCAGACAGAAATCCATCAGCCTGGGATACAGTATACTTGTTATGACCACAACAAATCATTATTCAGTATTTTGACACAACAAGAAACCAGCGCTAGAGGCATCTAGGAATTCTAGGTTCAAGTAAAACCAGAGATCTTTAATAATTATCTACAGAAAACAAAAATATAAATAAATAATGATGCTAAGAAAGATGGTATTATTTATTAGCTATGCATAGGTTTCATAATAATGTAATTAAGCTTTTGTCAGCACTTGCACTACAAAGGTTGTTTTCCTTGAGATGGTAATTTAGCTAAAGCTGGGAAAGTCTCTTGCCTGACAGGAAGTGACTTAACAATTTTTAAAGAATAAAATCTATAAAAGTATCGAGTGAGAGTGCATGACAGTATTTGCTTGGTTTTGCTTGCCTACATGTTGACTTACTCTTATTTTTTCTGAATATGTATGTTGAAGATTTTCTATCAATACCTGCTTTCTGTTAGACTGCTAAAATGCTTGAGCTAAATGTACCAAATACACCATCCACATGCCTAAGCTCAGCAAAAATGTACATAAATTTTTGCACAGACATCAAACACAGTCCTGATCACCTTGACCTATAACACCTTCAATGAAGGTCACTGCATAGCTCAATAGCCTTCAACAGCAGTGTTATAGCCAGCAGAAATATTCAGTACTGTGTGGGTACAAGTATTGTAGCATTTTACCATGGTTAGGCCACTTTCTTTTTATTTTATTTCCTGTAAACCCAATATAACTGGCCACACAAACATTTTCCTAATTTCTGATTTTGAAAATTAAATATTACAGGCCATCCTAATTACTAAGTTTTGCTTGAAGCAATTACCCTTGAATTTTAAAAATAGACACTGCTAAATTTACAGCTTAGACCACTCATGAAGTGCAAAGATTTTGTGTAATGGAAATTAACCAGGTAATGGAAATAACCGAGTGATGATTACTCATATTTACACTACTGATCTCAAAGGGGAAATCTGGGGCACTCATATAAAGATTTAATCTAAGTGGCTTTGTTGAAACCAGTAAGGGAAGGACTGGGGTTTAGAAATGTAATGGCCTAACAAACCATGAACTGATAATGAATGCAGGGAAACATAACTTAGCATTGTCATGAACTGTGTCTCATCTAATAAATTAGGTATTCATGGTGATGAGATGCATCACTTTGGTAAAATCAGAGTAACTTTTTATTAACTAGAACAAAAATTATTTTGATAGTTATAAATGATATTTCATGAGACAAACTATTTTAACTGAACAAAATGTGTGGGCACGAGGGTGTACACAAGGTTAAGTATAGATGATGCTGTAATTCAATGTATAATGTAATGCTTCACAAATTGAGGTAAGCAAATGAAATACTGCATACCAAATTTACTGTCAGGTCAGGAATATTGTAGGAATTTAATGAACCATACTGATGACTCTATAATTAAGCTGATTTTAAATGGAAGTTATACTAAAAACAACCTTCAGAGCTTTTCTACAAGATGATACCACAGAACCTGTTATTTACTTAATTTCCAACACTCCAAGAGTGCCAAAAAAACCTATTTTTTTCAACTTTTATATTAGCAATAAACATGATCTCTTGTTTTTCTCCATACTGAAAATGCAACTTAATGTGATAAATTTTTGTTGGACAAACAACAAAAACAGCTATTGTAAAAAATCGAGGATTTAAGAAAGAAGTTTCAGAGTAGAACTCTACTGGATTAATTTTTCCTGGAGGAAAAAGAGGTTGTTGAATATATTTTTAAGAGTACAGGTTTTATTAAATTATATAAAGAATTTTACCACTTAATATGGGATTGTCTTTTTTTGGTCATATAGCTAATATCAAGAAAATGGGTTGGAACTTGTTTTGCCAAGTCTCAAGCTATGTCTGTGTTCATAAAATAGACATAGCTAGATTTTTTTCTCTGGCACCAAGACCAGACAAAACAGAATGGCTTTGGAGATGTAGGTAAAGTCTCCATCCTACAGAAGAATGTCCTCATCCAAACCACCTTTGGGAACCACCACAACCATGTAAGACCATGTTAACAGCTTACTAGTACAGACAGCAGATTCCTAGTGCCCCAGAACATTACCTGCTACTGTTTAATTTATTAATACATAGCATTATGTCCTGGAATCTACAGATCTGTTAAGTTCCTATTATATGTCTTTTTCTGTGAATTATTCCCTGTTCCTTGTGATATGAATAGAGCCAAATTATTCTAGACAAGCTGCTGATACACCTCCTTAAATGAAAGAAAAAGTCAAAAAGCCTAATGTTGATGAAAGAATTTAAATGGACAATAGATGTTCATTAACCTTATGCCATTGACACTACTTCTGTCCTCCTGATCTAAGGCCCAGAATTTGAGGAGAGAAGTTGTTTGGAAGTGATTGATTATTCCTGTATTGTTAGTTTGATGATATTGCCATGCCCTTGAAGCCAAGAGAGCAAACTGCATCCTGGGGTGCATCAAACACAGTATAACCAGCCAGTTAAGAGAGGGTATTAGCCTGCTGTATTCAGTGATGGTGCATCCTCACCTTGAGTACTGTGTGCAGTTCTGCACCCCACAATTTTAAAAGGATGTAAAAGTTTCTGAATGTGTCCAGAAGAGGAAAACAAAGCTGGTGAAAGGGCTGGAAGGAATGTCCTATGAGGAGCAGCTGAGGACTTTGAGCTTGTCTAGTTTGGAGAAAAGGAGACTGAGGGGCAACTTCATTGCTCTATACAGCTTCCTGAGGATGGGAAGGGGAGAGGGAGGTGCTGAGCTCTTCTCCCTGGTATCCAGTGATAGGATGTGTTGGAATGGTTCAAAGCTGCATGAGGGGAGGTTTAGACTGGACATTAGGAAGCATTTTTTTACTGAAAGGGAACAGGTGAGAGGTGTTCAGTGCTCCAAAAGCCTGTCAGCATTTAAGAAGCATTTGGATAATGCCATTAATAACATGCTTTAACTTGATCAGCCCTGAACTGGTCAGGCAGTGATCCAGCCAAACTAGATGATAGCTGTACATTCCTTCCAAATGAAATTCAATTCAGTACCATGCCATTCCATGCCACACACTTCTATTTCATTCCATTCCATTCCATTCTATAATGTTCAGATTTCTTAAGTAATTCCAACTAAGCTTGTTGGTGCTGTTTTTGAGAAGACTCTACTAGTGATACACTTTGAGACTAGGTAGCTTAGCAAAAGTCACTCTGAACCTGATCCTTTTGCCCAAATACAGGCACTGAAGGACATCCAAAGGCACAGTGTCTCCTCATCAAAAATAGAGATTTCAGATCCCTGGGGCATCTCAAGAACACACTAGAGACATCTATGTTTCAGCAATTGAGTTGAGACCCCCAGATTTAAAGACAATGACAAAACATCAGGGCTTTGCATACATGCAAAGAAGTTAAAACACGCTACACAGCACAGACTTCAAGATTTTCAATGACTTTAAATATATCTCAAAATGTTTATGTTCTAGAAAGCAGATTTAGGGTGGATAAGGTACTTAAAAAATTTTCTGAGTTAACTTACCTAGAGAAGGTCATTTCACAGGGGTGCTTCCTTATTGCATTGTTGCAATTTTCCTTAATTTTTCCTCTAAATAAAAATATTGGAGAAGATGATGTCTCTGTCTGGAATGTGCCTGTTACATGGTCTCAGAAATGTCTCAAGTCTGTATTAACACTGTGTGACACCTGTGTGAAATGCATCTGTTCTGGGAACATAATGTGAGGAAACAGGTGCCTCACCTCCAGCGTCATGTCACAGAGCCTTGGCCTTAAAGAAGGTCTAAATACAAAACTTTTCAATATAAACCCAGGGAAGATCAGGACAAACAATGCATTGTGCTAGAAAGACTACATACAATTCACTCAGGAAATACAGTTAGAAATAACAAAGGATGGATCCTAATAACAGAATACTGCACATCCTGTTTTCTATGCAGTGCCCAGCTGTCATTGCTTTATGCTGCAGCAAATTCAATAAAAAATCTATTACTATTAGTCTACAATTACTATAAACTGACTAATTAAATCCACATTTCAAATTGTCTGTGGAATGAGAATCCAACATCTTTAAATAAAGAAGATAAAAATGGAATAGGATAGTTAAACATTATACATCTGTTATTTTTTCCTTTTTCAGATGCTTAATTCATATTTCGTAGGATAATGCTGTAGCAGGTAGGACTACTTACTATTCAATAAATTAAGAATTCTGATTAGCTATTATATATAATTCAATGTTTCCCGTATTCCTTAGTACTGTTTATTTCAATTACAGCTTTAGTAAGGTAATGCAATACTTTCTCAGTTACAAATAAAAATGAAAATATGTTAATTAAAGCTTTTGTCTATAAGCATGCTATCTCATTCCTAATCTCTAAAGACAACATTACAAAGAAAGAAACATTAAAAATACTCAAAAGGAGTACTCAAAAGAGAGGGGTGGTGAAATAAATGAGACAAGGCTGACAAGAATGAAGAGTAGTGAGGAACAGACTTTCTCTGAACTAAAAACAAAGTGAGATTTGGAAGGAGGCAGAAATCTATAGATAGATTAGTGGGTTATATTTATTTCTAAATAAGAGCTACTTTGCTTTAAAAAGACTATGTGTCACTGGCAGTACTTGAGGTCCAAAGGTGTAGAGACGCTTTTCTTAGCGTATTATGCCTTTGCTTTTTTCTTTTTGTTATTCTGTTTGCTCTCTTGTTGGCTTCAAGACAGACACATACCAGCTTTCAAGGGACAAAGACTCTATTAGAAATGTTTACTGGAACCCAGTAAAGTTTCTTCTGGGAAAATCTGAGTTTACAGAAGCCACAACACCCACAAGGGTAGAAAATCTTGCCTCCATGCACTGATTGATCACACAGCCTTCAATCATTTCAGAACAAGTTGGGTCAATGTACTCACAGCTGCACTATCTTGTAGCCTGTGGGAAGCTAAGTTTCTGTGGGACCCTTAGAGGACTCAGTGGGAGACTAATTTCAGAAGTTCATTCTTTATCCAAACTAAAACACTAATCTAGACTCACTTCCTGATTTTGGGTACTGTCATACAGCCAAAGGGACTTCAAAGCCTGCTGAACTAAGGTGCAGGACAGCTTCAGAGTCCAGCTCCTGCTGAGCTGGAGTATCTTGCTTCTGGTTTATCCCATGCTGACTCCTGGACTTTGGTTACTGCTGCCACTGCTGCAGGGGACAAAATCAAACACAAGGAACTAAGGCATGGGGGAAGAATTCATCTCAGGCTCATCTGTGTGAAGGAGAATCCCACATAACAAAAATAACTGGGTTTTTTTCAATTAAAGCCTCAAAATGCATGATACATGGAGAAGATTAGTAGAAAATCAGTATTTATGTGCAGTAGTTCATAATACTTCAGGCTGACATAGCAATTCATTAAACAAAATGTTGTCTGTCACTCAGTTTCTCCAGTCCAAAGAGTTATCAAACTCCTGCTGACAGAGAGAGAGAGAGAGAGAGAGAAAGGGAAAAAGTGAACTTGGGAATGAAACAGAAAACAAACCTCATGGCTTAGTTTCACAGTCCATGCACAGTCAGAGTTAGGAAAGGGAAAAAAATATTCCTCCAAAATCTCCCTCTTTTGCTTCTGTTTCTAGGGATCCAAATTGCTATTACTCCTTTTTCTTCAAAGACACTTCAGACCCACAGACACAGTCGCATCATCATCAATATAAAACTAAGCTTTAGCAAATATCCTTTCAGGAATTAAAGCTTTATGAGAAGTAAAACAAGAAATTGATGTAAGGCATTCAAAGAAGTGATCAAGAGATACATTTTTTCAAGTAGTATATTCATTCAAATCCTATCAACTACCAAACTATTCATACAAATAACCTCTTATAAATGGGACCTACAAATCAAGCATGCATCTCTTTATCAATCTAAGAAATCATTCATTGTATTCTTGTTGAGGGTTAACAACCACGTAGGCAGTGTTTCTGATACAGCAATTTTTTACCTTCACTTGTAAATAAGACATTTTCTTCTCTGTGCTGAGCATAAGGGTGCAGCAAGCAGGGCCTGCCCCACTGGCATGGGGAGGACACCAGCTGGGCAGGGTCCTCACTGGCAAGGTCCATAGAGTGTGAGGTAAGCAGAGCTGGACCAGTATGCATGATGAGGTTCAGACAGAGATGAGTGTTCACCAGGCACATCCCCAGCACTGAGGTGGGTCAGAGGTCAAGCCAGGTCAAACCAGGAAGTCAGTCAGCAGCTCAGGGTCTAGAAAAAGAAATTAGATAATAAAACACATGGTGCTAGCAATCAATTTTTACATACAAGAAGAGCCACTTGTCATTAAGCAGAACTGAAGTGCTCTATGAAAGACCCAAGTATATTTTAAAAGATGTTTAAATAATGTGCTTAGTGTGAAGGATTCTGATGTACTTTCCAAAACAATTAGGAATATTGACTGATTCAAGTTACTGAAAACTAGACAAATATCTTCAAGCAGTTAGTTAATTATTTGAATTTAATCCTGTATCAGTAATTATTATCTATTGTATGTGGCAGCTTGTTTGAAACTATCAGAGTCAGCTTTGAACACAAAGAGATGGCATTCATCTGCCTAAAGCAGACACCTATATGAGGTAATCACCAAGGCTTTGTCTATGGTCAGTGGAAATCTGTCTAGTCACTGTAAAGACATGATTCACCTTATCCTAAATACATACATAGAATAGGTAAGAGGAATTGCAGCCAAAAGTGCCTGTTTCCCTTCATCAGCTATAAATATAGATCAGTACAATGCAGACCTCTGGAGTCAGAAGAAATTATTATTACTCCATATGCTCACATTACAAAAGCATATGACTTATTCCCGGAAAATGGGATTGAAGCATGCAACAAGATCTCTCAGAGTATTCAATTTTTCTGCTCTCTTGTATTCAAATGATAATATGAGTAGTTTTCCCTCAGTTCACTCTGTTTACCTGAGAAAAAAAAATTATTTACACTTGCATTTGTGAGTCCAAGTAACCTACAATGACACTGTGAAGAGTTAAAAAAAAAAAACAAAACAAAAAAAAAAAAAAAAACAAAACAAGAATCAGCAGCAGAACTGTACTGAGGAAGAGGGCAAACAGGCAACTAAAAGTCAATAGTCAGACATGCTCACTTTTTGAAGTTTCATTTTTGTAAAGTCACTATCCACATAAATTATTTTGCTTGGTTATTTTATATTTCTAAAGTACTTAAACATATAAAATGGCAGTGGTGAGCAGAACCATTGTTACCAAGTCAGATGGCTTGCCTGCTGCTTGTCCACTGTACTGCTGATTAAATTGTCAGCACACAGCAAATAATAGAGTCAGAAGCATTCATGCTTGCAAATGATTCTTTCCATTTACTCCTTACTTCTTCCCTGAGATGTTCACTTTCAAACCATTTAAACATGTGCTTATCCCTTAGATACATACAACTTACACATTCATATGTTGAAGTGGAAATAGATTGAGGATTTGTACTAGTTCTGTCTTAGGGTTGTATATTTTTCTGTGACCAATCTAATTGAAATCAGTAGATATACCAGTGCCTTATCAGCTTGGGATAGTATTTCTTGCTGAATTACCCCGTTGTCACATATATTGCTGTCAGAGTATGTGAAAAGTCTCACCCATTGTTGGTCTTTTCCTTCTGACAGAATGCTTGGGTTGAGTGTTTCCAAGACAAACCGGAAGAAATCTGAAAATGTTAGATGGAAATGTAGCTTGGCTGAAGTGAATGATGAGAATTTCAGCCCAGCTGGTCTGTGTAAGTGCCTACAAGTAAAGAAAATAGTTTGTATTTATTATAGAGAAACATCTCTCTGGACTGCCAGTCTCAAAACTGGAATTATAATGAAAAATGATGATAATTTACTTGTAGCTTATGGAAGAGCTATTAAAGGCTGAGTTCTGAGTTACATCAGACAATCTTTCTTTTAAGAGTCATATTTTTTGGTGCCAGTACTTCTATAATGAATTTACAGAAAATACTAGTGTTTTATATTCATCAGATTGATTTTCAAAAAAGCATTGCTGAAAATTACTTATAGTCAGTGCAGTTACAGTACTCCACACTATGGTTTCTACTGTTTTCTGGTTATGTATGGTATTTTGCAAAATGGATTATAACACGTCCTCTGATTAAAATGCAGTTGTTTTTTTTTTTCTCTCTGTTTGTCCTTAAGCACAGATACAATGGTCTGTATTCGTTCTATTAGTACATGATAAAATACAAAAGTTACCAAAGCACCTAGACTGAGGCAAATAGCCTATACCCATTTTCTTAAGTCTGCAAGAGCACCATAAAATATATGATCCATTTAAAAAGAATAGTTTCAATGAGGAAAACATTTTATTTTGGTATAATATGTAAATCGTATAGTAAGGTATATATGATAATTTCTGTACATTCCCACTCCCTGTCAGTGTTATTTTGTGTTCTTTCTTTGTGTAATTGAGAACCCTAAGCTTGAGGCTTGGAGGCTGCAATGCAGGTGCAAGAAGGGTGCAAAATCATTTTAATGCTGAAGCTTATTTTCTAGCAGAAAGTCAATCATCCTTACGTGAATTATTGAATCATCCTTAGACTGCTCTAATATGTCATGGGGGACCCTAATACAGAATAAAGTCTTCCGTGATAAGGAGTAAAATGAGGTTGTGAGTGTGGAAATGGAAGGGTACAATAAAGCCCCTGGGGTGATCTGAATCCTGCCTCTGGCCCCTGTGTAAAAAGCTGTTGGCAGAGAGCACAATATCTGTTTCCAGCTGTTATATGAAAACTAAATTGCAGTAAACTAGTAACCATGCACTCAGCATATATCTCAGAAAGCAAAAGAAAGATCCTTACCTTCTCAGACCAAAAGAATTTTCAATCTCAGTTCTAACAGCAGCTGTAGGCACTCTGAGAAGCCAGCCTAACACTTCCTAGCAACCTTTAAATAAACCTATCAGTAACAGTTTTCTTGAAGAGCAAGAATGAGTTAGCAAGGGTAAGAATAATTAGTTGAAATATGTTCCACTAACATATATTGTCCTTTGGTATCCCACAGCAGAAAAATATTTCTTCACTTTCCTCTATTTCTTCACTTTTGAGAAGTTTGCTGGAACTTTACAATCATTCAGATGTATTCAGTGCTTCAAATTACATTAAATTAACCATGTGGCTGTTACAGTCACTACTGCTATAGCCCAGCAAGTCAAGCACCCTAGGCTTCTTGCTCTGTGGTAGTTGCTAGTAGATGATGGTTTTTTGATGTCAACCACTGCAGAAAGGACCTGTTAGGCCTGTATATTTTCCAAATTTTATGCAGAGCAATTGTTGCTTCAGCGGTGGAAATGAGCTACCACTGAGAATACCACATCTGTTTCAGAAATGTTCCCATAACTGCTGTTTCATAAGGATAAGTAAACTTCTCTCAACTACTTAAGCCATGCAGGAATAGAAGAATACTTATACACATAGAGTTACTGTGCTGCCAGAAGCAGCAAAGGTGTGAGCATACCCTGGAAGGCCACCAGATTTCCTAAGAAACCCAAGCAAGCCCAGGTTCTGAAGTACCTACAAAACTTGTCGTGCCCCAGGTAACAAGTTCAGAGCAACTTGAGTATTTTGGTGCTGGACTGCATATAAGCACAGTCTGCTATCCAGAAGGATAACTAAAAATCAGCAGTGTTCTGCTGATCTCAAAATCTTCTAAAAAAAATTAAAAATCTACTCATTGTTTTAATCTTTTAATTCCAGAGAAGTCTAATAAGGTACCTACTTGATTTTTCATGTGTTCTGGAATGGAACTTATCAATATTTTCTGGCATCAATACAAAGGTTTAAATTTTTGTTATGGTTCACCATGAAATAGATCAGAAGATGTATATACAGCCTAAGAATCTTCACTACTTGTAAAATTAGCTATGCTGTTTTTTTTATTATTGCTGTACTTCTAAACTATTCTGCATATTGCTATATTTTTTTAATCTGATTTGCCAAAACCAGCCTTAAATGTATAAGTAGTGACATAGGAATAGTTATTTAATAAATAATGAAATGGCTTTCAAAAGTTACAGTCATGCTAAATATAGCTAGCTAAATATGCCAAATTTCTTCTAAGGACAATTGCTCTTGTTGGTAGGCTGGGAAACACGCAAGACACAAACCATCACCCCAGAGACTCAGATGCATGCTAGAAAACAAAACAGTACTGACTGCTCAGACAGATTCATAACTTCACAAGTATGCAAAGAGAACCTCATCTTCATTCTGGACAAGCTAATCAGCAACATAAACAATGATATAAATTGGTCACTGTTTGTGAAGTGATATTATATCCAGAGGAATAATCCAGAGGAATAATCACAGTTAAGGAATCTTGCTAAATCTTTATGCAAAATCTGTTTTGTCCACATTTCCATGGAAATCAAAGAAACTTACAAATCTAAATTTGGCTTCTACTGAATCACTAACTTCTCAGGTGCCCACAAAAACTCCAGGATATGAGAGGCTGAGAGGTTTGGTCTACCAGCAAGAGGACCATTCCTAAAGCTACCTTCCCTCACAAAGCCTGCATAAGTCTAAATGACTGATACAATCCCAGTCTCTGTAAAATACTTTTTGTTTCTAAATTCAGAAACAGAGTATCATAAACAATTGATTTCAAATAAAATATGAGGACTTGAATTAATTTCTTGCTGATAATCTCTTTGGAAAAAGACACTGCTTCATTCCTCCAAGATGCACTTGCTTTTTCTGTTCAGTTGCTGTTTTTATTATGTTTCATAAAATATCACCCTT
>JANHGN010000491.1:3706-17864 GCA_024605025.1 Megaceryle maxima | reverse complement strand
TGCTTCATTCCTCCAAGATGCACTTGCTTTTTCTGTTCAGTTGCTGTTTTTATTATGTTTCATAAAATATCACCCTTAATCTCATCTCAGAGTTGGTCTGACTGTATTCAGGTTTGCCAAATCTGAGGGCAATTAGACTGAAACTCACTGAATCTGGAATGTTTGTGACTTCACTGATTATTGTTATCACTCAAACTTCATAGGGTTTATCTGTGCAAGATTTCTTCGCTGCCTTTGGAGGTGACTCTTAAGTTTAGCAGGTTTTGGTTCTGTTGCCATTTTATTGACACAGAGAATATGCATTTACTTTACTGTCTCTTTTCCACCTTTGTTGCTTCCATGTTCTTCATTCTGCTTCCATACACTGCCTCTCTAACCTGCTCTTGCTCTTATTTGTAATGTGAACAGAGAAGTCTCTATTAGGTGGGTGTAGAGCACACACATCTGTTTATGGTTTAGTGAAGGATGATGGTAGTTCAGGAAGTGATATGGCCACTAATCAAGTCATGAGTAATATACCTTGGAGAACATAAAACAATGTGAATTATTGAAGCAGCAAAGATGTTTGCAGATGAGACTCTCAGGGCATTAGCTCAAATAGTGCAGCTTATTTCAAAACTATTGAGTCCAATGAAGAGCTACAAAGATGATTAAGGGACTGGAACATCTCATGAGGAAAGGCTTGAGAGCCCTGGGGCTGTTCAGCCTGGAAAAGAGAAGACTGAGAGAGGATCTTATTAATGTTTACAAATATCTGAAGAATGGGTGTCAAGTCTGGAAAGATGCAATGGTAGCGGTTGTTCATAATACATGACCTTTGGAGAAGGGTATCTCTCTGCTTAGCTTCTCCTTAAGGAGTCACAAGCAGGTGTACAGTTTGTGGGACTTGGTGGAGATTTTCTATCTGGGTAGTATCATTAAATAACATCAGACTTCATTAATCATGTATCAAATACCACCATAGTGATTAAGCTTTGTTCTTACCACAGTGGATCATGGAACTGAGATCCTTCGCTCTGAAGTTTTACTTTCAGTTAGTAGTTGAACTGGTGGATATTCAGGCTCTCTGATTTATCCATGAAACTGTGTAAGAGATCCTGAGCAAAATAACAAGAACTCTCCCTCACCACATATACTGCATTCCTGTGAGAATTTTTCAATATGTAGAGCCCTTCAAACTCTCAGGAGGATCAGAGTCTATTTATTTTAAGAGAGAGCAGTCTCAGAGGGCAAATTGTAAACTGTGAAGATTAACAAGGAGTTTTTCAGAGACATAAAGGAAATTCAGCTGCCTAACTCACATTAAAAGTCAATAGGAATTAAGCATTTAATCCCATTAGTGTCTTGGAAAAGCTGCTTCTGAAAAGAAAATTTTATGCTCTCATTGAATTTTGAAGCAGTATTCTGAAATTCCTGAGTGGACTCGAGTTTCAAGTTCCCTCTATAACTGAACAACAGTCAAAAAAGTGGAGGTTTTTTAAGCTATACAGCAGCTGGGATAAAATGCCAGATATCTATGAGGTGTTTTCACCCACCAGTTTTTTCTCCCCTCGCATTCTAAAGGCATCACCATGTGATGGCTGACTTCTCTTTTGTAAAGACAATTGATCACCAGTGATACTGTTCTCCCTTCTCTTTATAAGCTGTTTTCCTTCCTTGAACATTGTGTTTTGATGAGGAAAAGGGGTTTTTTGCAGCTCTCTGGTCTTCTTTCGCTAGTTTGCCTTCAGCATAATACTTGCAAAACACCTTTCCTGTCACTTAGGTGTACTCTTATTTTCTTTACCTGTGTTCACCCACAGCCCTTCATAACAAAGGCACCATACACTCCCCAAAGGGCTGCTGTTCACTTTGCAGAGCTGCCTAGGCAAGATTTTCCCATTATTCACAAAGCTTTCCCAGCAGTTACTCTGTATTTACTCACTATAGTTTAATCCATGTGAGCTCACATATTTCTCATTGTAATACTGTTATTATTAGAGCTCTGATCATGGAAATTTATCTGGCTGCTGCCTCATGCCACTTCGCTTATATGTACCACTTTCTCTGACATTCTCTGTTTGGAAGCTAAAGCTTAAAATTTATAGCATGGAGATTAATTATCTAAATTTGTCATTTCAAGGAGAAGGAAAGAGGTCATATATTAATGACCCACATTTTTATGCTACAACAATCGATTTTCTCTAGTGTAATAACGAAACAGGCTCAGGGGTGATGAAACATAAGCTTTGGTTGAATCCTGCACTTTGGCAGAGAGACAAGTATGGTGCTCAGCTGAAGCACCTGCTGCAGTTGCTGGAAAGCCCAGGAGAAGTCTCTAGGCAGCAGAACATTCCCATTAAGGCAAATCAGACTATCAGGTTTCATACACCCGCCACCAGAGAAATTTGTCAACTGGGAGCAGCAGGGAGAAAATGATATATGCAGAAGCTGGAGACATCCCTATAGACTCAGCAAACTGAACAATTAAAGACTAAGGTCTGTGGCTACAAAAGCAATGTCCCAGAACATATCACTGTATTTTCCACTCTGCTTATTCTCTGCTGTGTATTTCATCCCTGACTGTTGTACTGTTTCCAGCCTGATCAACTCTGTTTGACCAACTCTCACTGTGCAAAGGAGGCACAGCTCCTTTTCATTTGTTGGTAACTATGTCAATGAATGATTATGGGCATTAACAGTCACACTAACATCTTAGGAAAAGAAGATGGGGAGTAGAAAAGAGTCTAAGAAAGGGACAACTCAGCCATACAGATACACTTTCCATAAATAGCCCCAGATTTGAAATAGCATTTGCCATATGGCTTCAGTAGGACCTACAGAAAATTCATTACTATTTTTCACACTGTTCTCAAAATATCATCAATATGAGCAAACTCAAGTTTCAAATGCCCCTATTTTAATATGAAACAAAATGGAAGAGGAGAGGAAGGGAGGGGAGGGGAAAGGAGGAGAGGGGAAGGGAAGGGTAAACTGTTCTAATTTTTTCCTTACTTTCCTCATTTCTTTGTGAGGAAAAGAGGAAATAAGAGAAGAGATACATGTTTTCCAAATTCTCTCTTTCTTATTTTTTGTCTTTCCTGAGTAAGAAAACATAAATTGATGACAGAAAGACTGTTTTCTCCACTACTCATCACTTAACACTGTTCTTCTCTTTCAGTGGAAAAAAAAAAAAAAAAAAAAGAGTATAAAACCAGAGCATAGAAATTTCCATATCATTTTAGAAAAGCTTTTTTTAAGTTGCTTAAGAAAAATGGTCTTGTGTGAATTACATTTTAAAGTTTACATTCTGTCTTTCCCTACTGCAAATAGTGTGTGTCACTAAGCCCTATCAGGATGAAAATCAGCAGCTTGAATAAATACACTACTGTAAGCTAAATTTAAAAAAAAATAAATAAAATGCAGACCAGGGATAAAATCAACAGTTCCTAACCATATTGAGGGACTGGGAAATACCAGAGAGAGTCCAATGAAGAGCTACAAAGATGACTAAGGGACTGGAACATCTCATGAGGAAAGGCTTGAGAGCCCTGGAGCTGTTTAGCCTAGAAAAGAGAAAACTGAGAGGGGATCTTATTAATGTTTACAAATATCTGAAGAATGAGTGTCAAGTAGAAGGGGCCAGTCTCTATTCAGTGGTGCCCTGTGACAGGACAAGAAATAATGGTAGCAAGGTGAAACACAGGAAGTTCCACCTCAACATGAGGAAAAACTTCATTTTGAGAGTGACAAAGCCTGAAACAGACCGCCTGGAGAGGTTGTGGAGTCTCCTTCTCTAGAGACATTCAAGACCCACCTGGATCTATTCCTGTGTGGCCTGCCCTGGGTGGTCCTGCACTGGCAGGGGCATCGGACTAAATGATCACCAGAGGTCCCTTCCAACCCTTACCATTCTATGATTCTATGAACTACTCTTTTGATAAAATTCTGCACATATTGATGTTTGCATTTTTTATTGATCACCTAGAAGAGGAAAGAAACATGAGCTATGGAAATGTAAAGGTCGAGACACAGTATTATATATAAATGTAAAGTATAAGTACAATATATATTTAATATATGTAGTACAGCATAGAATTGTATAGTAAAAATTTTCATATAATAGCTTTGAAAAGGCAACAAAAACTGGTTGTGGTAAAGAAGTAGCGCAGAACAGATCAGAAAATCATAAAATACGATCAAAAACTCTCACAAGCAGATACATTAAAATATACGCATGCACTTCTATTCATTAAATAGTCAATACATATGAAAAATGTGGGAAGTGTCAATGCTGTAGCAGAAGATTGAGTGATGAAGCATTATATATGACATACTTGCAAGAAGATGTAACTACAGAAAATACTTCAGCATCTTTAGAGTACTTAAATGAAGGCATCATATTGCAATACAATAGCAGGGATGCATGAGATTAGGCATAGGATCAAATCTGCAGCTACTGTAAATTGCTATGGCTCCATTGTCTTTTTCACCACTAACAGCTGGCACAGCTGCAGGACAGGTTCTGGTGCTATTGCACTGCAATACTCCACTCAGCTGGGGGTGTTTTGTCACATCCAGGGGGGTCATGGTAGAGCTCAGAAGGCAGAAACAGGAATGTTCACAGCACTGTGGGACTGAATTATGAGGAAATTAAAAGGGCTGGGCATGTGTAGCTTGGCTAAGCATACTATTAAAGGGCAATGGGAGGGGGTCTTGTTAAGAGTTACAAGGCATCCTTTAGTACCATACAAGAAAATGAAGTTATCAGCAATAATGTGGTTGAATGTCAGACAAATATCCTTCCTGACGCTAACTTCTCTAAGACTAAAATAGTTTCTAAAGAAAATCAGAGAATGTTGGAGACTTTTCAAGTCAGGCTGGACAAAAGACTTCCAAAATGCAAAGAAGCTGTTCTACCAGGAACACAGACTGGATGTTTTTTAAAGGATCATTTGTCACTTTTCAGTAAGACTTCTATGGAAATAAAATTGTAGTGTTGAGAATAACAGATATTAGTCTAAAAATATTGAACAGTTGAAAATAAATACTTTCTTGTAAACTAAACTAAACAATGAGAAGGAATTTTAACAGAACTGAATGTGAAAGTACATGTAGAATTTAAGCCACAAGTCAAAACTAGTTGTGAGTGGAAAAAGTGCAGTCTGGCTGCACTCTCCCTTCAATGTTATCTATCATTCTGTCCAACACAACTTCATGGGCCTGCCTAATGTTTGTAAAGTTCAGAATAAGGGCAGTACTATTCATCCAAGGACAAAAAAAGTATGAGAAGAGACCATAAAATCTGAATTTATAGACTATAAAAATGCAGTCTGAGGAGATTTAATTTTGGTATATAAAATCTTAAATAGTATAGTTAACGCCAAATGCACTGACTATTTTTTTTGCTGGAAGACAGATAAGAGTACAAGGGGCATAACTGCAAAGTAAAGAAAAACGAATTTGAAACAGATGTCATGTGTCCCATTTTTCTTTGCACAGAGCCACAAGTGTATGCAGAATAGCTTATGAGTCAGAGACTGGAGCTTAAACACTGGAGGATCACTCAAGAAACAATTACGGCAAATGGCATCCTGAGGGGATTAGAGTATTAAAAGAAAATGAACCTTAATAGAGTGAATAGACTCCACTTAGTCCCTGAAATTTATCATGTTCATAAACCCCAAAACAAATATGGTAGTGGAAAGATTAAAGCTGAAGGTAGTCCATATACTTAATAATATTTTTTATTTCTCTGTGTTTGAGTATAATTCTGGTCTTCACTTGTTGTTGAATGGTGACACAAATATTAAACACACATAAGTACATTTGAGACATTTAAAGCCTTTCAGAATCTGCTTCAGGCAAAATTAACAAGAACATTGCCTCTGAAATTTGGTGCAGCTGTTACTAATAAAAGATCTAGTACTGCAGGCTTAAACAGCTGGAGATGATAAGTGAAAATAGAATTAAGGCTCAGTAACGCAGGTTTGCACTCTGGAGGGAATTCTGGACAAAACCTGTGTGTGGCCTCAGGTCTGATGGATGCCCTTGTTCTGTACAGGACCTTAGTAACATGGCATGCAGCAGCTCAGCCCTGGCCTCTCTGAGGATGGCCACACAAGTTCTGGCAGGTGGGAGATTCATGTATTCAGCAGGAAGACCATCCACATGTTCAGACATGTGTAAAGATGAAAGCCTGTAAGACAAACTTTGTGCAGAATGCAGTCCCTTCCTCCCTGCTCCCTGCCCTTCCCACCTGGGAGACCACTGTGCCTTTCCTCTTTTATTAAAACAGTTTCCCCCTTCCCCAAATATTCTGTGTCTCAACTGCTTTCATGTGTATGCTACTCTTCCTGGAATGCTGCAGTGCACAAGCACTGAGAAGAGTAATGTCACATATTCTCAATGTCTCGCTATTGAGGTGGTCACCTTACACTACAAACTCTTCCCACTTCACAATAATTCAAGACTGGTGTGCAACAGAAATAAGGAACCCTAATACAGTGAAAAGCAATATTCTATGTGATACAGACCTTTCCTGGACTCTAGGAGAGAATGGAAAACAAGTACTCCACCTCCAGATTCCTCAGAGGCAGGAAGAAGGGGAACAAAGGAGCACACATTGCCTGGGGGTTTTCAAATCTGATATCCTTCTCTAATGATGGTAGCACCACCTGCTGCAGAAGAAAATGCAAGACAAACATAGAACATCAAAGCCTTGAGAGGAATTTTCTTTCTGACTCCAGGCTAGTAGTGATCACCTGTTCCTTGCTATTCTCAGAGAATTTTATGATACTCTGCTGTGCAAATGCAGCTTATGACTAATGGTACCCCATTGCCCTATCCCAGAACTCAGAGCATTTCTATTATTCAGGAGCACCCCTACTATGGAAACTTGGCACAGAGGTCTCCAAATCTGCATCAAAAAAAGGCTTTGGGAAGTGTGCACAAATGAGTATCAGGCTGCATAAATGTTATCTGCCTGGATCTGAAAACAATAAAATCCTACACTCCAGGTCCTATTAGTGCTGGTACAGTAGAGACCCAGAAGTGGCTGAGGCAATACCAAGGACTGCAGATCTAAACCACATGAAATAAAAACCTACACTTCCCTAGATATATCCCCAAGGTCTCTTCTATATGGATTTTGGTTTTTTAAATAATTGCTGGTGGCTCGTGGGTTGGAGGGGCAGGGGGAAATTAAGACCTTCCTTCTCCCTTTTCCCAAAAAATGCACAAAGTCAGCTACAGGCATGGCAACATGAAGTGCCAGCCACCAAAATGGATACAGTTAGCAAAACAGGCAATGATAGAGTGCTTGAGGAAAGAAGGCTGTGACTGGGGACTGAGGAAAGATGGACAAAAGTGCTTCAGTAGGAGGATGTCTGTGGGGAATGGGAGCACCGTGGAGAACCAGGAAAGCTTACCACAAACTTACTGAGGGTGGCCTTGATCCTCTCAGCTGAATCACTGATAAAGGTATTAAACAGTCCTGGCCCCAGTACTAAGCCCTGTGGAACACCACTTGTGACTGGTCACCAAATGGACTTACCTCCATTCACCACAACTCTTTGGGCCTGGCCATTCAGCCAGTTCTTTATCCAGCAAAGCACATGCCTATCCAAGCCATGAGCTGACAGTTTCTCCAGGAGGATGATGTGGGAAACAGTGTCAAATGCTTTACCGAAGTCCAAGTAGACAACATCCACAGCCCTTCCCTCATTCACTAACTGGCCACCTTGTCATAGAAGGAGATCAGGTTAGTCAAGCAGGAGCTGCCTTTCATAAACCCATGCTGACTGGTCCCGATTGCCTGGTGGTGCTGTATGGGCACTGCGATGGCACAAAAGATGACCTGCTCCATAACCTCCCCCCAGCACCAAGGTCAAACTGACAGGCCCATATTTCCCTGGATCCTTCTTCCAGCCCTTCTTGTACATGGGCATCACATTTGTTAACTTGTTAACCAGTCCACTGGTGTTAAAGGGACTCAGAATGATGGTGCCTAGGGTGATAATTGCTGGGCTTATAAACTGGCTCCACGACAGAATGTATTGTTAACCCTACAGATAACAACAGATACACAACAGAACACCCCACATCAGCATCACTTAACAAGAAGAGGTGGAGCCCCCCATGGAGGACATTGCTTAAGAGGACAGGAAGTCAATTTACAGATAAATCAAACCCCCAAATGAAAACACCCTTACCGATATTAGCCCCAGGCCGATTGGGGACAATAGATACAACATAACTGAAACTCCACTTTCAGTGTATAAATATTCTCTGCCCTGTCACTATGGTGTGCTAGTTTTCTTAGCATTAGCCTGCTAGCACCTGATCCTGGGAAAGATTGTAATAAACCTGACATCTCATCTGTGTGTGTGGATTGGATTTTGCACACCAGGTAAAGAATCCATTTTTGGGACACTGGGACCTCCCTGATTAGACAGAACTGCTAATAAATGATGGAAAGTGGCTTTGTGAGCACTTCCAACAGCTCCCTCACCACCCTTGGGTGGGTCTCACCCAGCCCCATAGACTTGTGTGCATCTAAGTGGAGCAGCAGGTTGCATACCAATTCCCTTTGGAGTATGGGGGCTTCATTCTGCTACCCAACCCTGCCATCCAGCTCAGGGGGTTGGGCACTCAGAGAACAACTGGTCTTACTATTAAAGAATAGATTCATTTCATAAAGAATTCAATTGGCAAGAGACACTCAAGCAAAGAAAAACAAAGCTTCCTTCTATAGCAACCACAGAGGGCGGTGAGAATGAAGAACTGAAAATTAAACTATTCAGTACAAGATTTCCAGAGGAGTACCTGGCTCTGTGCAGTCAACAGGCTGGACCCAGCTCACAGCTATGCAGCCAGGTCTGCTTCTAAGGTCTAGCAGTGACTGTCCTGTACACATAAGGGCAAGGGACAGAGGGGATTTCATCATGTTAACTGTTTTTTTTGGGTTCCTGTCAAGGTTTAGAGTTAGGGCAGCCTGTTAGACCTGTAACCAAAGCTCTCTGTTAACCCCCCTCCCTCCCCAAAGCGGAAGGGAAAAAGAAAAAGGGAGAGAGACTCAGTGACTAGAAAAGGGAACTAGAAAAGCTTTAGTGAAAATGAAAATAATAATAATTTAATATATGCAAATATATACAAAAATAGTATCAAACCCAAGCCCCTCTGATGGTAATTACATCACCATCACCACTGATGCTGTGGAGCAGGCACCAGGGAAGTCCCAGACTGGACCCAGCAGCAGATGGGAACTGTGTTCAGGAGCTGGATTCTGGTACTGGGTTCAGGAACACACTGATTGGGATTGAAGGCAGAATGGACAGAGTCCTCCTAGGATGCCAGACATGGAAGAAGCGAAGAAGAAGCCAGAAGAAGCTGACCTCTGTGATACCTCAGCTTTATAACAAATATGCTGTATATGGGCTGGAATCCCTTGCTGGTCAGTTTAGGGTCACCTGTCCTGGCCGCTGCTCCCTGCAGATGCAGCCCTTTACTTTCTGCACTCCCCAACATGGTAAAAAAGATCCAGTAATGGCCTTGGTCTGCACACCAACCCTTGGCAGTAACTCTAACCATGGGGTGTTATCACTGCTGGAAGCAGACACCGCCTGGGAAAACAGGCTGCTAACTTCAGACAGTGCAGTGACTTAGAAGAACTGAGCTGAAAAGTAAAATCACTGAACAGAATTAGTTCTGTTCTCACTCAAAGGAGGACAGTTTTGTCCCTTCTTTCCACACCCACACCTGCACCCTCAGTGCACATGCAACATCTTCCCTGCCCCATGATTATGGGTGCATGCTGAGCAACCAGGCACCTTTCTTCCTAAATTTATTCCTTTAGTCCTTGTTCATTGATTTACAAATGGCTGTGTGGACTTACACCACTAGGGATATGTTTTTTCCTCCTTTTTCACACCACAACCTTTTTCCATACCAGCACAAAGGTTCTGATGGAAAGATAAAGTCACGACCCCTCCCTTCCTGACTTTCTTACCCTTCTTCTTTATCCTTAGCCATTTACTCATCTTCCAGTGGCCTACTCCCAAGTTTGATAAAAGCCTCTCTCTTTAAGCCTGCTTTTTTTTTTTACATTACAGCCATCACCTCAAAATGACTGAACAGAGCCTAAGACTTAGTGCTAGCTGAAGTACAGCAATTCCACATTTCCAGGCTGACAGAACTGTTTTCTGCTTACAGGAAAGCATTTGTCAACACTTTATTTCATAACCACGTGCACAGGTCACATAGCTTACAATAAAGATATGTAATATCTTTACTACATGCAACAGAATTCTGTTGAGAATTGAGAAGTCAGGAGTAATTTATACTCTTCTTTTTTGTACCTCTGAGTAGGCATAAATAAATATCAGACATGCTGCACAGCCTTCTTCCTATTAAATACTGTTTATTAGCACATTCAAATTAGTCCTTTTTTTTTTTCTTTTCTCGCACCATTAATCATTTTAAAATATGCTGTGTTTGTTGTTAGTGCAGTATGACAGGCAGTAAAGACCCTTCCCCTCTTGCTTTAACCTCTAGCAAATTACATTACAGGGGTATCCTTTGGGACTGCAAAGTTTTGAATACATCAGCATTTCCTTCTATCAATACCCATTTTAATCCTCAAAATTACACGCTGCAATGGCCTGATACTCTGCACATGACATCTTAGGTCATGCATTTGATTCTCAAATATTTTTAATGTTTTAAACTTACATAGTAGGTGAAAAAAAAAAAAAAAAAAAAAAAAGGTGTGGGGGATAAAAACCACAGCCTATTGGAGTGTAAGATTTGAGCCTTGCAGAATTGTACATAAGCAGGTTTGTGCAAATGCATCTAGATGGAAGAATTAAGGCTTGTGTTTCAAACAATATCACTAAATTAACAGAATAATAGAAACTTCAATCATTAGGAATTCCAGAAGGAGTCAGCCTTAAGCTAACATTTGCAGTTTCTCAACAAAAAAACCCACAACGAGGTGTATGTTCATCATAAATGAAAAAGGTTTCCATATTCACTACTGCTCCTCGGAATATTTCTCAGGTCACGTAGCCACTGCTGCAGCACTTGAGAGCTCAGCAAGGAGCTGTCCTCCAAGACCAAAACACACACACCAAAGCTGTATTGAGTTTGTGGGTAGCAAAACACACTGCAAACAGCAGCCTTGCAACAGTTAGCTGAAAATTAACAGTCTACAGACAGCATCCAAATATGAACATATTCTATTACATATTACTATGCAATTCTACATAGTTCTCTCACAAGGGGCTCCAGGCCTTTGTTTGCCTGGCACATGCAGAGCAGAAAACAGTGCTCTGAGGTTGCAGAGCAACATGGATACAATTCCATATTACTTGAGGAATAGTTTACCACAGATTAATTAAAGCCCATATTGTGATGCATATGCTCCACTGAGTGAAGCAAGTGCTGTTGACAGTCTTCATGTCTACAAACAGAAGGAGGTTGAGAAGATGCAGAAGGGTTTGTTTCTTAGTCTTGGAACATGCCCAGAAACTATCATGTTTACTCTTGTGCTTTCAGAAGCTTCTAGAGACGTTATATTGCTTGCAAAACCAAGCCTGCAGTCACTTCAAATGGTGGTGTTGGGATACAAAAAAAGGAAACACAGGATATAAACCCATGGTATAGTTGCTGGTCTGAAAGACTTGCGGTTCCTATCAGACTACAGAAACTGAGAATATTCTATACATCACAGAATCAGGAGTTCTGGCAAAAAAAAAAAAAAAAAACCAAATCACCAAACACTTGGGCATAGAACTGGGCCCAATAAAGTTGGCTAATACAAAAGGGGGAGAAAAATCCACAAAACCATGAACACATTTTCTCTTTATAATTCCAGATTAGCTCCTTTATGTAAGCTATCCAGCTACCAGGACCTGGGACATCACAGCCACTTACAGAGATGCTTTGACAGAGTAATAAAGAAAGCTTCTACTAGTGACTCCAATGCACCACTTAAAGTATTATTTTTTTTATTGATTGTGACTTTTTTCATTATCTCATTCCCACATTCCAAGAGTCAATTTGAATTGACTGTTTTGATAGCAAAATAGTATTTAAGGAAAGCCACCTAACACAAGCAAGGCCAGAGACAGAATGAATGTGCTCTGGATCAGCGACTAAGATTCAAGATCATCCCCTACAGGAAGTGAAACCTGGGAAACAAAAGGCAATTGTATTTTCGACACCGGTGTATAAATCTATAGTAACCCAATTAACTTTACTATAATTACATATTCATAGAGGCAGAGCAGATACTCCAGAGACGAGAAACAGTATGAAAAAACATCTCAGAGAGAGGTTTGACAAGATTTTTTTTTTTTGAGAAGCCAACAGTTTATTAGCCAAGACCTGGAGACAGGTAGAACATGGACATGAACAAAAGGGACATTCATGGTGCCAGTAAATAATTTTAACAAAAACTGCAGGGGAAACAAAAAGCTTTGTGTCAGAACTTGTTAGATGTCCTCATAAAGTTTAGTATTTCATACCTGCCTTCCTTCAGAGCCCAAAGCACCTTGTGCTGACCACTGCCAGAGGTGGGAGAGAAGGTATGAGGTACCATGGGTCTGAGCCAGCACTGTGGTTCAGTGACTGACACCACTGCGATGAAGAAAGTTATTCCTCTTGAAGACCATCTTTTACACATTATATAGTCTCTCAAATCCTGCCAAGTGCCTCCTCCCCATCCTCAACAGGGAAATACACTCATTATCCTGCTTCCAGGCAAAAAAGGGAGCACAAAGGCTGTGTGTGGGCGCCTGTCTGTCACTCTGCCCATCTGTCAGATCCCATCCTTCTCATCTTCCCCCCACAGCTTTTGAAATGTTTATCAAATCCAGCTGCATTTGACAGAAGATAGTAAGTCACAACCATTTGGGACAAGGAGATTACATCTCCAAAATAATTTGGCATCAGCTTTCCAAGGCAGAACAAGGGTGGCTTCAAACTCCAGCATCTCAGTGCCTCTGATCTCCTCCAGCTGACGCAAGAGGTACCAAGAGAGAACTACCAGGTCCAAAAATCTGAGGAGGTATCTGCCTCCCCACCAACAGGTCCTCTGGACTTGCGGTTAATAGGAACAGAGGCAGATGCTCCTTTCCCTCTTAATGGGAAAAAACCCAGCAACATTTAAAAAAAGGGACACACACTCAGCTAATTATAACAGGAAAATGAAGATTTCTCATGCCTTCCTAAAGGGATCCATAATTCATAAACATCACACCTGTCACCAAAGTTCTTTCTAATTTAAGACTATGCATTATTTTCCATTATCATGGCACATCTAAAAAGGTTTATAATGTAACTAAACTGAATTCTGCTTTTAAAATATAGGTACAGATAGACCAATTTTTCTACAGTATTTTGGATTTTTTGTCCTTTGAGAGCAGAATACATAAATTAAAGGTGCAGGCACAGAATATTACTGTCCGTGTCTATAAATGTCTATTATCTGTCAGGCAATGAAGTAAATAATTAGAAAAACAATTTTTAAAATACCAAAAAGCCACATGAACTGCTGAAAATAAGATTTGCAGGATATATTTCCAGTCTCATAAAATCAGGCCATTAAAGCATGTCTACTTAGGGAAATTGATTGACATAATGACAGTGTAATTTAACAGAATAATGTATTCTCCTTTATTCCCTTAACTATCCCAGTTTACCTACTCCATGTGGATATGATTCCAGATTAAACTGATTTTATTAAACAATAGTTTTATTAAAAATAAAAGACTATTAATCTATTAGTCACTTTCCTCAAGTGGAAAAGCTTTTAAGAACCATTATGAGATCACCACTTTAAATCTAGTGAAACAAATGGCTTCTTGAGTACAAATTTTTTGTCCCACATAATGACATGCTTCTAAGTGCTGGCTGTGCAAGCAGTTGAGGTGGGCTGAGCTGGGTTTTGAGTTCCACAATGTAGAACCACTGAGGACATAGCAAATGTATTAAGACTATATTTTCTTTTAGTACAAGTCAATTTCTAAAAATTCACCTTTTGTAGAAATCCCCAAAAGTCTAACATAACAGAAAATAATCATTTGGGATACAAGGAACAGGTAGATGTTGTCAGTTGTAGCAAGATGAGCATAATAGAAGTCAAATTTTTGCATGCTCTAAGAGGGCCCTGTGATTT
>JANHGN010000490.1:2166-18734 GCA_024605025.1 Megaceryle maxima | reverse complement strand
ATATCCAGGGAGAGGCATCAGTGAATATCTTGCTGTTTATAGTAGGCTTGTGCCCTTGTTTTCCCTAAGTCACAGAACTAAACTGCTTTGCTTCCACACTCTAAAAAAAACACAGAGAAGTTAATTTTCTTCTTAAATACTAACGTGTTCTTAAATTTCACTTTCTGTGTCAAACTGATAGTTTTGACCCAAATTCCTTCTTCTCAGAAGCGAAGTAGCACAGTAATAGTTAGATGGAAAAGAATTGACAATCCATATAAGCCAAAAGAAAACACTGTTTCTGCTACAGCACTTCAGACGCCTCCTTAGAAACACACACAAAAAATAAATTGCTTTTCTAAAAATTTGCAACAAATCTAGAAGAGAAAGAAATGTCCTGCTACTAATAGATACTGTAAAATAATTTCTTATAAAATACAAGAGACCTCTAAAAGAAAGTAGTACTTATAAATGAAATATATTAACTCTGCACTTTGGGTTGTAGGCAATGCTTTACCGTGCATAGAATATGAACACCATATGTTATCTTTCTGTGGGCATACAGATGGATGAAAGCTTAAGACTTTAAAAAAAACCTCACAAAATATTCCCAACTTTTTAGGTCTTAATTGCTGTTTTCTAAAACAAGAGTGTTTATACTGTTGAAGAAAATGTCACAACCTTTTCCTTTTGACTTCCCAAATCAAGATTATTTATTTTTAAACGTTACTTTCATGTGATGGAAATACCAAGACTTATTATACACCCACTTTCAATTAGTATATATAAAAATATTGTATATGAAGTTTCCCAAGGAACATTTTTACATGACACATAAAGCAGATAGCTCCTATTAACCTAACAAGCTATCCTCAAGTTGCCTTGAGAACAAGTCTTCATTTCAAACAGCTGAACACAAATCATTTAATCCCAGACATATTTACAAATTCAGAGCTAATTTCTCTACTTCTGCATTCATCTCTAGCTCCACACAATGATGTTCAAAATGTTGAGTAGGATTAGATAGCTCTAAGACCATCACAACATGCTACAGTCCTATAAAACACATTTGATTAAATTTTTATCTGCAAAACATCAAAACTATAAGAGATATCTTACAAGGAAGAAGAAATGAAACCTTCAGCCACAGTTCTAAAACACAAATAGCACAGAGAAGGAGCAAAGCAATTCTCCATCCTACCTCTTGAAGCCGCTGTCGAACTTTGCTAATGGCTCTAATCCAGTGGGCTCTTGCTGGTGGAAATGGTGGTGGCTCCTTGTCACCGTGGTAGCTTAAAGGCAAGAAACAGAAAACCACCACATGAAAAGCACCCATCTGTAGCATTAGAGATGCAACATTACATAGTGCAATCATAGCTTCAGCTCTTGAAGCTGAAGTTTCATTATGCACAGGAAACAACTTGGAAACTGATGAGCTGAAAGACGCAAGATAGAATACAATCCAGCCCCAGAATGTCAGAACATCAGGAAAGCAGTTCGAGATACCTGAACAAGCCAGTTCAGCACACTGGTATCACAACTGCACACACAAAAAGGCAGATGGAGGACTTCCCATTGCCGTACTTGTGGCAGCTCTCTCCTAATCACTGCCTCTTCTTACTCACCCCTACTGCCAAAAATTTACAGCCCCTCTTCAGAGAAAACACTGTCAAGAGGGCTCAGCTGTGTTTTTACCCATTTATTCCACCTTTCTCACTCCACCTTCTCCAACAGGCTGTCAGGAGGGAATGCACACCTGGGAGCAGTGCTCCATCTCAGTGACTCACAACACATTTTACACTCCCTAACCTCAAGGTACACTAGGCCTTCTGTTGCATTCCTTCTTTTGTATGTTCCTGAGGTGCAAACCACCAAACGAAACATCTTTGTCTGTAAAGCACCCCATACTATGGACAGTATAAAATAAAACACAGCTGAGAACAACACACAGCCATGCTACACACCTAGCTCAGGAGCAATGATAAGGATCAGTGCTCAGAGCTCAGTTCCATGCACACTCCATGGAGACAGGAAAGCACTGCCAGAGAGCGGAGAGAAAGGAAGCCAGTGATGCAGAAGTCTCCAACTTAGATGCCTAAATTAGCCTGAGATAGACTATGTGAATAGCCTTCCCCGTGAACAAATATAGGCCAGCCATTCTGGGACAAGACTCCGGCTGCTCTGTAAGGAGAAGAGGCAAGTGAGTCAGAGTTTAAAAACAATTTAACACTTTTTCTAGTCTTGTTTTCCTTTTCTTTTTTCCATCTTTAGTGTAAGGGTTGCCTACGCATGAACTGCTGTGGTTAATTCTGTCATATAAGCACAGTGACACCAGCTACACCCTCCAAGGGGAACAGCCAGGCAGGCATCTTTCCATGGATCTAACTGAACCAGATCAAAACAATCCCTCATACTTACAAAAGTATTACCACATCCACACTACAGGCCGCAATGACTTGATCTCCTGAAAAGTCACTCCCAAAGTAGAGAAATTTGAAATTCCTATACAACCTGTATAAACCCCAGCACATTACTCCCCCAAACTTCACTGAAATACTTTTGAAGACTGTTTTCAATACTGGTGACAGCTTGGAATGCCCAAGTGCAAGGACAAGAAAAGCTGCCACAGTGACTCAGAGCAACTTGTCTATTCACATTCTAATTCCACAACTTACAACTCCATAAACACTGTGGTAAGCTACTACACAAGAAAGGAACTAGTGCCGCTCTAACCATGACTACGTTTAGTTCTTGGTTGTTCACACCTAAGTTTGAACACATATGAGCAATAGAAGTAGCTGTCTTTGGGCCACACTATATTCATCAAACCAGAAACAGAATACAGCAAATGAGCTTCAAGGCACTAGCAGGCATTCCTCTTCACACACAGCACAAACATGGTTTAAACTCAGGCAATGTCTCATAAATAACTGGTCCCACACATAAAGATGTTTCACAGATCAGGAACATCAAGTTCGGAAAGGCTGTAAGAATGATGTACAAAATTTGTCTCAGGAAATAGCAATGTGATCTCTTTGAATTAGTTAAACTCAGTTTCACTTACCTCACTTGGGCTCCTGCATCAATGTCCTTGGGCTTCTCAAGCTCCAGAGGTAGCTTAACTGCAGAATGGTCTGCATGTTTCTCCTCTGCCTCGCAGACCTTCTCCTCCTCTGCTCTGTCATGAGGCTCCTCTTGCTCCCTGAGCCATGCCTGACCATCCTTCTGGTAGCCACCTGAACTGTGGTAGGAATGATCTGACTCTCTTTCCTGGTGATCATCTTCTTGCTCAGAGCCATGGGTACTTTCATGGGAATGGTCCAGCTCACTCAGGTGAGAGCTTCCCTGGCTGACATTACAAGAGGAGCCATATCTACTACTGCCAGCAGGACTATGAAAGAATAAGAAAGTCCATCAGAAAAAACAGTGGCTTGGAGAAACACAAAGCAATCTGCACATCTAACAAACCAAGTGGGACACTAAATACTACTGAAAAGACATGTTATGAAATCCTATATAACTATGATGCTCCCTGAACAAGATCTAAACTTCTGAACTTCAGAACTTTGGTAGGCAGTTGAAATACTTCATACATGGCCTACCAGTATATAGACCATATATGCCAGTGGTTGGGGTCTTTCATTTCAACTGACTACTTCTTCATTTTACATCAACTAGAAACTTCCAATAAAGATATTCTAATAACCAGACAGGAGTAAAAATGGAAACAGCAATTCAGAGTGGAAGTGTTTCTGTCTTCTGCAGTTTCACTGCAGCTAAGGTCTTCACCATGACCATTTAAGCTAACTATTGTAGAGAAGTACAGTTAGCTAAAAGTTAATTTTATTTTTATATATATGATGATAAAATACATTGCAGTCAAAAGGTTGCCAAGACTATCAACTTAAAAATTTTTACAAAAGCTAAGCAACTGTTCAAAGGCAAGCCACGTCTTACTCCAACAGAGCTTTTTCAAGAACTTAATTTATATGAAAAAACAATGTCATGAGCTCTGCTTCAAGACACCACTTCCAGGACTGAATTCCTAGAATCCTCACACAAAATACAGCAGATGGAAATTTCTTATGCAGTCAGGAAAACTACAACTAAGCCCCAGTAAACACTCCAGACCAAGAATTAAGCAGTACTAATGTTTCTCTCACACGCTTAGGGGAATTGGAAGCCAAATAAGAAGTTTTGGAAGTGCAGTGTTGCAACTGCATGATCAGGGGCGTAAGTTTCAGTTATACCATGCCGAAGTAAGTTTTGCAAGTCTCTGTTTTGATTTTTGAGGGCAATTGTAACTTAACACATGCACAGGGCTGAATACACATGGAATACTAATACTTTAGTGGCTTTCCTAACTGCATGAAATAACCCATGCACGGATTTTAGGAAGAGCAAGCATTAGAATACCTTCACTGATATCTCTGAAATAGTTTTATAATCTTCAATAATGTGAAGTGAACCTAATTACTCTATAACACACCAGCAGCAAGTTAAATTTCTCTCTAAAATTAAAAGTGTTTACCTAGAATTTTGAAAAAAAAAAAAAAACCAAACCAAAACAACACATTAATTCCTTCCAGCATGTTTTACCTACTGTTACTTTTTTCTCTGCAAATGCAACATAATTATCACAAAAGCAAAGTGAATTATATGCAGCAGAATCAACACACAAAGAATATGGTTTCTGAAAGGGTAATGAAATTAGCACTAATAGCATCTCATTCAGGCAGACACAGTATAAGAAGATGGGCAATCCAATTACACTTACAGAAAAAAAGAGGAGATAGGTGAGAAAAGGGTAGTAAGGGCTTGTATGTAACTAGTAACTGCAGCTTGCCACAACCTCTGTGACAGCTGTCAGTAATACTACAAACACTTAACAATAAACAGGGGATTGGACTGAGCTACAAACATCAGACACCAAGGCCAATATCTACTGCTGCAGTAGTGCATTATAAATGGTCAAAAACTTGAAACCATTTATTATGCCTCATTTGTAACTGGCCTTTTCTCATTCAGCTGTTCCATGCTATTCAAATCTGCAGCCTGCATGCCAGGATGAAGCATTGCTCCGCTAGGAGCAGAATCAAGCTCAGTTTCCTTCAGTTCAGGTTGGTCTGGTGCATGCTCTTCTACCTGATCTTTCTGCAGTTCACCTGAAATGATGTTCTGCTGATCTTCTGACTCTTTATCAAACTTCTCTCCCAGCTCTTTGTTGGATGTATCATCAACAGCGCTTGCACCAGATGGTTCTTCAGAAAGTTCATTGTCTACAGTGTCAGGCTGCTTTGAAAACGAGTTTACTTCTATATTTGCATCAGTCAGTTGATCTGAGACTGCAGATTTTGAGTTTTCATGTAAACTGACTGTTCCTAACACCTTGTCATCTGGTTTTGACAAAGCCTGTGGTGGTATATGTGGTTCACTTTTGGCAAAGGTCTCCCTGTTGTCTTTTTGCCATGGAAAGGAGAAATCTAGCTTTTTCCCAAATACTGCTCCTGGGGCACTCTCTGGCTTACTGACCTTTTCTTCACTACCTCCTTCAAACAGAGAGGAAGAAAGTTTCTTAAAGCTGGACATGAGGCCCTGATCTGCGCCTGCTTTATTAAAAGAATGTGGTTGCTGAGAGAAGAGTGACCCAAATGGCTTTCCACTATCAGCAGATGACATAAAGCTGAATTTTGGCAAACTGGGTATGCTTGGTATTTCAAAGACTGGTTTACTACTGTTTGCATCTGGAAGAACATTATTAGGTTTACCCTGTTTCTTCAGGTCACATTTGGAAGCAATCCCATCTGCAGGCACCTCATCAACTGTTAAATGCTTCTCTTGTTCAGTGGTTTGCTGTTCTATGTCACTTATTATCTCTTCATTTGGCCGGAGCAGATGAACACTGGGCTCATCTGCTGGAGATGTGAGTTCTCTATCACTACTGCCTGTCATGTCCTGTTGATCAATGCCAGCACTGGCCTCATCCCCTGTAACAGCAGACTCTGATTCAAGTGTAGCACCCTCATCCAATTGGGATAGGTTTGTGTCTGCCCCATTAGTTGGGGTTTCCATTTCCAGCTCAAGCCCATCAGAAGAGACAACCTGAAGGATGTCAATGGCTGCCTTGTCTGTAAGAGGAGCTTGTTTCTCTGTTACATGTGAAGACCCCACATCTGCTTGACATGTATTTACATCAGTCTGGCTGGTGGCCTCAGCCTTCACTGCATCAACAGCACTACTGAAATCAGACTGGCACAGCTCTCTATCTACCATCTCAGAGGGTTGTGCATCAGTATGTGACTGCAGAAGCTCAGGGGCTTGATTTTCACTAGAGACTGCTGTTTCTGGAGTGATCCTCAAGGGTTCTTTTTTACAGGTTTCCAAGTTCCTATTTTCCTCAGTTTCTATTTTCATAGAAGACTCTTCTGCAGAGTTATCTTCTGCTGAAACAGGCAATATATATTCCTCCACAGAGCTTGTGACATCTCTCTTAGACTCTCTTGCTGCAGCTGTATTTTCTGTCTCCTTATAGTCTTTTGCTGCAATAGACCCAGTGACATCTTTTACACTACTGCTTTGAGGTTTAGGGGTGTATTTTGGAGGCATCTCTTTTGGAAATTCTTTTGGACCTTTGAAGATGCCAAAGAGATCATTTGTGAAAGATGGTGCTGAGCCACTTGGAAGGGATGAGAAACCAAAGAAAGAGGAGCTTTTCTTCTGTGCAGTAGCAGGTGCAGTAGCTTGAGGTTGGGAAAAGAAACCAGATAATGTTTTAGGTGGTTTCATTTTTGTCATGAAATTTGAAAACATTTCTACTGAAGAATCCAGTACCGACTTATCACTCTCAGATTCCTTAGGTTTGTTTTGCAGATTAGATGCCTCTGGCATTTTAGAAGAGTGTAGCTCTTGTGCCTGTTGTAACCTGTTGCCAGGAGTTTGTTCAGGTAACTTGTGTTCTAGCAACTCAGGCTGTACACATACTTCTTCAGAGAGTGCTTCATCTTGTATGTCACTTGTAATATTTAAGTCATTTAGACTCTGGGAATCCTTTTTATCATCTAAGGCCATGCTATCATCTTTCTCTTCAGAAGCTTGCTCTTTTGAAGAATGAAGCACTTCTTTATCAATAGGAAATGCACCACTGTCCACTTTACCTGTGCTACCCAAAGCATCATCTTCTGCCTTTACAGAAATTTCCTGCTGGCCCTGAGACCTCTCCTGCTCACTGGGAGTCTGAAGGCAAGGACCAGAGGGGGACAAATTGGTTATTGCAGCATCATCAGTCTGTGAAAGCTTCTCTAGGTCTCTCTCTTCAGCTACCTCAGCAAAGCTTTCTACATTTTCCACTGCCAGCATTTCCGATTCATTTTCCGGGATTCTGAGTTTATTAGGCATTTGTTTGCCAGTCACTGCTGCAATAATATCATCCACTTCTTTTTTATTGTCTGCATCTTGTTGCCTGGAAGAACTGCTAATTTTGATACCAGAGTCAGTGGAAATATTTTCCTTCACATACGGCTTAGAGTTCACTGGTTTAGTTGGTTTTGCGTTATTCTCCTGTCCTGGAGCAGTTTGTAGCTTTTCATCCAAAAAGGATGTCAAATTGAAGAAACTAAAGCTAGTACTTCTTTGAGGTACACTCTTCTCAGGACTTGGACTGCTGGAGAAGAAGGAGGGCAGATGAAACAGCCCCTCTGTTTCTTGCTGCTTGCCACTAGCAGGAGCAGCAGCAGGTGCTGCTGGCTTTGGTTCATCTGATCCGGTGAAGAAGGAGAATATGCTCCTACTGGCTGGCTGTGATTTTGAAGCAGTGACACCAGAAAAGCTGAACGGCAAACCAAAACCCAACTCCTTAGGTGTTTGATCCATCTTTGGCTTTGCCTGGTTCACTGTACCTCCTAAATTATTTCCTCCTTGTTGCTCTGATAGAACTGTGGGTATGCTGCTTTGCTGCACAGCTGCCTGACTCGGTTGGCTTATTTTGGGTCCTACACCCATTGGCTTCTGTGGAGCATTACCAGGGGGCACTTTTATACTCTCAGGAGACCCCTCCTCAGCCTTTCTGCTTCGTTGTTCCATTTGCACCCCAGGACTAGGAGAGATGGGCCTGTCCGTGCCCCCTGTTGTCATCCCTCCATTAGTGGTGGAGGACAGACATGGCATACTAGCACTCTGAAGACCTCCAGACTTCTCAGTTTGTTGTCTGGACTCAGACACAGTACGGCTACTGGGTTTTGGCAGAGTTGTAGTACTTGGAGTTGGCTGAGAAGACACAGCCTCCACTTTGAAGAGATCTCCAAGGGATCCAAATAATGATGAGATGCCAGAAGTTTCTTTCTGTTCTGGCTCCATCATTTTTTCTGGTTTATCGCTTTGACTTTTTTGAAAATCTGGTGATGGCTGTGGTGCTTTGCTTACTTGCATCTTAAAGAAATCAAAAAATCCAGAAGTTTGGGTCTTGTTGGCAGTTGAGCTTGCAGAAGAATCTTCTCCAAGACTGAACAATTTCAGAGCACTTTTAAATAACGTCTCCTCAGGTTCAGTAGCTGGGCAGCTCTGATTTTGCTGTGACTGACTAGGTTCATTAGTACTTGCATGCCCTTCAGGATGTCTGGAAGCTGGTGTTGCTTTAACAGTTCTCTCTTCTCGTATGAGCCTGCTGTCCAGAGAAGTTTGGCTCAGTTGAGAAGGAGATTTTGTTAATCCTGCTTTTTTAACACTGATGTTTTCAATCTGATTTAATTCTGGCTTTTCATTTCTAGCAGCCTCCAGATTAAGTTCTGATGAAGCATTTCTTCTTGGCTCTGATGTAACAGGAAACTTCTGCCCTGCCCGTGCCTCATCGAATTTTCTGTTTGGTGCAAGTGATAAAATATCAGTTTTACTTTCAGGTGATTTTGACTGTGTGTCTGTTCTCTTCAAGGCAGAATCTTCTGATGCCTCAGCGTCAGGACCTGAAGACTTTCCAATTAATCCACCCAAAGCAGAAAATAAAGAGCTAACTTTGTTCATTGGTGTTTTCTTATCTTCTTCAGTCTTCTTTGTTTCTGTTACTTTTTCAGATGATGCTACAGTTTCTTCAGCTTTAGGAGTAGATTGAAACAGATGGAACCCAAAGAATCCTGATGACCCACTCCCAGTAGTTGTCACAGGGACAACCTTATCCACTTCCTTAGCATTGATTTCCTTACTCAGTAACTTAGTGAAAGCCACTCTTGAATGTGTTCTAAGATCAAGGGTTGGAGGAGACTCTTCTGAATAACTCAGGGTTTCCTTCTCAGGTCTAAAATCTACTTTGAGTTTTTGAAGTTTATAACCTGAGAAGTCTAATGGCTGCTCTCTCTGATAATAAATAGACTCTTCGAACATCTGTGAAAAAGTCTCCAAATTCATATTCATTAGCTGATCACTTCTCTGCAAAGCTACTGACAAATCCAGAGGTTTATTTGTTATATAATCATCTAAAGGTTCTTCTTCAGCAAACCAAAACAGCTCATCTTCACTGCCAAGTGGGACTTTAAAGCCACAAACAGCAACTGTGTTGTTTTCTAGCACAGCTCTTGGAATGGAATCCATCTGACAATTATAATCCCAGCTGTCTGAGTAGGAATGTGTTTCAGGAGCACACACGTAGACATACTGTCCAGTGGGATCAGTAAGCAGCGAATACACATACTGGCTATCACTGTACATATAGTAGCCACAGTCACCATCTTCTGATGGCCACCATATACCCTGCTCAAGCATCGTTAGCCATTCCTGATATTCCTGGCTATAGGATGTGTACATAAAGCTCTCATCCATACTTAAAGTGTCTTGGTCAATTAGAGTCCACATAGTTCCATCACAACCAGAGGAGTAGCTTAAATCCATGGGCAACTCTTCAAATGAGTAACTGCCATCTCTATCAAATGGTGGAAAGTTACTGTAGCTTTCACTGAGGGAGTTAGCAGTCCATGCATCATTTTCCTCTGAACAAACATCTTGAAACATTAACTGGTCAAATGACTCATATGACATCACACTTAAATCTAAACTCTGACCATCAAAATTGGCATTAGTCTGCCAATCCATCACATTGGCATTGCTATCCTTTTTACAGAGATTCACTACTGTATCATTTTCAGGCCAGTCCGAGAACTGAGCGGGAAGAACAGAGTTCTGGTTTAACACAAAGTAAACTGGTACTGCTATTTCATGAGTGTTAGCTAGTTCCCCCACTTCATATTCCCATTCAAAGCTAGAATGACTTCTTGTTTCCTGATAAGCTGAGTGCTGCTCCCTAATGTTACAGCTTTTATTAGGCAAACTGAGAAATTCATTTGATCCTTTGTTCAAAAGACTTGGAAGAACTCTAGATTCTTCATCCTGAGAAGGAAGCCTACTATTTACAGGCTTTCCAGACAAGTCCTCTACCTTGTCCTGAGGATTTAGGGCATCATGGAACACAGGAAGTCTGCAGTGGGGAACAGGAAGGTCTACTGTTTCATTAACTCTTGCATTGGACATGTTATCAGTAGTTTTGGAAGTTTCCATCATTTTCACATTATCCAGTTTCTCCTTTGGTTTGGGCAGGAGATTTTTTAAGAAGCTGGAAGCTTCCTGCTTTTCTCCAGTGCTGCTTTGAGTGTCAGAAGTCATTCCTGAGTTGCTGGGTTTTGTCTCCACACTAGAATCCTCACCTCGGTCAAAAAGCTTCATGAAGCCTAGAGTGTTTGCTTTCACCTTCTCTTGCTTACATTCAGACAAGTTTTCACTTGAAGCAAATTTAAATAAGCCAGAAAATAATCCAGAAGCCATGCTTTTCTGGACATCACTTTCACTTTTAGCAGTCAAGTCTTGACTATTGGTTATGTTTTCATTGGAAGAGATGTGAAGAAATCCAGAAAGAAAACCTGGTGTGTGCTTCTTCTGTGTATCATCTGTGCTCACAGCTTCTGGCCCTCTCTCAGAAGAGGTGGATTCCACTGAACCATCATTTAAGTATGGTGCATTTAGTCCTCCTCTTGTCAATTCTCCTCTTACATTTCTAGGTTCTTCCCAAGTACTTTTAGTTCTCTGCTGCTCTCCTGAAGCCTTAAAGGTAGCAGAGGCACTCTCCTGGTGTTTTTTTCTATGTACTTGGGCACTAGATAGGTTTTCTTTATTCTTATCTTTTGTTTGTACACGTTCCTCCTTATGGCCTGATAAATTTGGAACAGAGCTAGATTTTAATGAAATGGCATGTTGTGAACTACAGTTTCTGTCTTTGAGCAAAGAGCTGCCACTAGAACTCTGATGACTTCTTTGGTCATGTGAAGGTGATAGATTTTCTGCAGAAGAAAATTTAAATAATGAAGGAATAAAGCCTCTTTTCTCCTTTGTAGCATCCTGCTTTTCTGAAAAACCCAATCCACTGAAAAAAGGAAGTTTCCCGGTGAAAGGAAATGAGTGTCCTTCATTGGACAAACTGTTTTGTCTTATATCCTCCTCAGACTTATGGCCTTTAAAAAGCCCAGATGTACTTTCCTTCTGCCCTTGTTCAGAAGGAGGAAGCAACAACTGACTGAAAGACTTTTTGAGTGGACTGAAAAAGCTTTCAGATGTTGTACCCTGATCTTGAGGCTGTGAATTAAGCTCCACATTACCCATGTTTTGCTTGCTTCCTAGTCCATAACCTGTAGTATGCTGAGCCCCTAAGCAATTTTCAGGAGGCTGCTCCCTGTCAATAGGCACAGTCTCTTTCACAGTGACATCTGGCTGATTTGTACCATGACGCAAGTCTGACTGCTTCTGTGGCACATCCTGATGCTTGGGAGCCAAGAGACCATCAAAACTGGCTTTCAGACTGAAGGAACTAACTGAGTTTGTGAGCCTGCCAAAGATGGAAGACACAGAAGTGCTATTTGCATTTACCTCTGCCTTGCTTCTAGTCTCATTTGTCTGTATTTCTGGAATAACATTGCTGGGCCTGGCTGCTGTCTGTCCTGATGGTTTATCGCTTATATTTGCCTCATCAATCTTAACAGCATGGCTATCCTCCTTGGCATGCTCCTCTTTTATGCCTTCTTGTTTTGTTACTTCCTTCTCAGAGAATATCTTTAAGGGATTAAGCATGCCTAGAACAGAATTCATAACTGAATGCTGGTTCTGCTGGCTGCTGGCAGTAGTTCCTTGTGATTGCTGGGGCTGATGCACTATGGGAGCTTTACTGTCCATCTCAGTGGTTTCTGGCTTGTTGGAGTTTACATTCTGGGCTTTTATATCACCACCCACCTGGGAGGGTAGCAATGACTGAATGGAGAACTTGGTATCCACTTTATTATCTGCTGTCACTTCAGAAGATGAACTCTCACATTTGGACTTATTAGAAAATATATTAGAGATTCCACTTTCTGATGAGTTTCTGGTTTCTGTCTTGTCTGGAGTAGCAGAAACAAGCTTTTCAACAGAGGCTGTGAGCTGCTTTGTGCTTGATCCCACCTTTTCAGTGAAAGAGCTGAACAGGGAATTCATTGTATTCTTCACACCTGACAAGTCTGGAAGAGACTCAGATTTGCCCTTGGTATTCTCCTCTGCAGAAAGATGCTTGGTCTGTTCAGACTTCCTCCCCTCCTCTGAGTTATCAGCATTATCCTGCTTCAGTGAGGTGTTCTCAACATTTTTTCTGGACTCTGTCAATGTACCAAATTTGTTGATTTCTTCCTCCTTTTCAGCCAAGTATTCTGAAACTGATTCTACTAGACACTGAAGTTCATCCATCGTGTCTATGTACTCCTCACTGGGTTCTTCAACAGGAGACAGTGTTACATCTTGGATAGCATGATCATGCTTGCTCCCTTTAGTCTTGTGGTTTTTATCACAGCTAGCCTTTATCTGGGACCCCAGATTTGTAGGGTAATTAATAGTGAAGTTTCTCAAATGGCTGATGTCAGAATCACACCATGTTTGTGAAAGTGTAGCCAGTTCCTCCATTTCCTCATCTGAAACAGGCGAGTACTGAAACTCATCAGAAGCACTGCTGTCAAATTCCTCAAGGATATCCACGGGCACAAAAGTGTTATCTGGCATCCCAATGAGTTTCACATCTTCACTGCTACTGAGGTGAAGTGAGCCCTCATGGTTCACTCCCTGCTTGTTGGTCAACTTCCCACTTTTAACCATTAAGCCATTCTTGTATGGACGCAGGATGGGATAAGCAGGTAATTGTTCCTTATTTTCAGAGTTACTGGTATATTTTCCAGTTCTATCACATACGGGGAAATCATCATTAGGTTCAGAACTAGTTGTCACACCATTGAAATAAACCATTTTCTCCCCAGGAAACTGCAGACCTTGACTACTTTGCAGGCTTATTTGTTTACTCTCTTCAAAACTGTATCTCAGCTTCTTTTTCCTTCTCCTATCTATTGTATCATATTCCTGAGGATACCTAGGGACATCTGGACACCCTGAGTCCAGACACACATTTTGGCAGCACCTTGATCTTTCACAGTGACTGTAATTTTCTCTTTTTGAGAGAGTTTTCATTTTTTTTATGTTTCTTTCCTGCCAATTTCTATTTTTATGACTCTTTTCTAAGAATTCCTCTATTAAAAGTTTTCCTAGCTCTTCATAGTTACTCTCCTGTTCTTCCCCATCTTCAGAGTTAAATGGAATGATCCTGACTCTTTCATTTCTAGCTAGAGATCCTTGTCTAAGATAAGAAATAAAGGATGTGGGAGGGAAAGGAAGAGAGGCAGCAGAGAAAAAAGAAAAGAGAGAGAAAAAAATAACAGTTTTTAAAAAGCTCTAGAAAGGACAGAAAAAACATTAATAAAAAAACATGCATTAAATAAAGGAAAATTAAAATCAGAAACATCCAGAGATAGCAAAACTGAAAACCTGCCAATCCACCACCATTACATTTCAATCAAATAGTCAAAAAAAGCAGCATGGGTTATGATATTCCACTGTTTACAGTTGCACAAAATTTAGAAATGCCTGTTTGAAAGAGAACAGCTTTTTGTGATCAAGGGAGGGCACACAGCCTTGGCTGCACCAGTACTCTGCTGTTACTTTTTTTAAGCATGCTGAAAAGTCACTTATTACAGTAATAAGACTACTTTGAGATACAGTGCCCACACACACCATTCCACTATGCTATGCATGCATTTTGGTCACTCGAGGCTGCAGACTTTGTTTTAGCAGTATTCAAAAGCACACAGGCATTTTCTTTCTCCCAAGGGTGGCTAGAGTGGAGGAGAGACTGCATGCAAAGACTCAGGAGTCATTGGGCTCCACTGGGGACGGAGAACAAAATGCAAACTGTGCACACAAGCAGCATGAGGATTTCTGGCTACTCCACCAGTCTTCTGTGCTGGGAAGGTTCTTACAGCAGCTAATGACCTCAGGGAGCCCCTACCAACATAAAAATTCAGATCCTCAAGCTGTTCCAGGATCAGAAGTGCAACACAAAACACTGGTGATGGATATTAGTCCACCGTAAGCCTCAGATCCTTTTCAGGATCTGTACTTCCACTGATAATGCACTTAAGTCCCACAGTCAAACAATCTGAAGCTTCCTAGAAACCCAAGTAAATGACCCTTAGAATTTTGGGATTAATTCCCAGCCCTGTATGAGAAGGATTATCTCAGTTGTTCAACAACCCAAAGGCTCTTAGCAACGCAGCTTCCTCTTCATCCAAGTCTCAAAAGAAGAGTTCCTTCCAGCCTACATTATTTAGAAAGTGGAAGTAAAAAATCCAAATGTGTATCTGAAAGAAGCACTACAGCTTTGTCTCACATCATTCATTGCTGAAAACTAAGGAGCATGAGGGTACACATGCTGTGACTCCATAAGAGCTGGGCAAGAGAAGGGAAAGTTCAAAGGGCACATAGGTGTAGTATGGATACTGCTAATACAAGAGTCTTCATCCTGAGAGCTGCCCGGGGCACCCCACTACGGGATACTGATGGGATAGCCCTGAAGGAGAAATAGGTCATTGCATTTTCCCTACTGCTCATTTAGTGCTCCATTTCCACCACTATTAGCTAACTTAACACTATTTGGAAAGATACTTGTTACTTTAAATGACCCTGTTCAACACAATTTAGAACATTTCCTGCACTTCTTGCTCGCAATTTTAAACTAGTAATTGAAATAATCTTCTTAAGATTCTCAGGTCCACCATAGTTACTGGATCAAGCCTTCCAAATCTCATCTGAAAGCAACGGGAGCTGCATGAATGCATGAAGAGCCATTAGCTGCAAATGATGAACCAACAATTGACTAATTTAGGTATAAAAAGAAATTACTTGTTCTTTTTCTAACTAACTGAGCTCCTCCCCCCTGTGTTTCTCCTGCTATTCTACAAAGCATTCCTGTTACTAGAAAGAAAGCAATGACAAGAAGTCCAACACCTGAGAGGATAAACAGATGGCAACATCAGCCCAGCATTAAACTACCACAGATTTGAAACAGAGCTAAGGCAAAGAGCGAGTATCAGCCGAAATGTATCATAAGACCACTTCACAGCAGCAAGGAGACAGGCACAGAGGCTGCAAAGAGGTCAACCCACCTATCAGAAAGACCTAGAGAGCTGCTTTCTAGAAAGCACCAGCAGCTTGTCAGCTGACTAGACTCAGATGTGGACTCGGGGTCAGTTCTGCCACTCACAGTGGAATCTATGCTATCATATCACCTTGGAAATAGAGCAAGAGCAAGGAGACATGGAGGGCACATGGTTACACAATATGAACATTGCAAAGAAAAGTTAGTGCTTAAACAAAATTCAATCTGAGAGGAAGATGTCTGCTCTGCTGAAGCCAAACTGGCTGTTGGAAGCAAAACACATTCCAAGGACAAGTAAGAATAATGCTTATCCTTAGGAGAAGTGGGAATAAAATACATGTACTTCTATTAAAGGAACACAATTGCATGTAACAGCTCGTAAAGAAGGTGAAAATTTTTCCAACCAAACTCAAATTTTGTAGGAAAAAAAATCAACCCAGGTGTTAGTACAGCCAGTTTCAATTGAAGAATTTTGGCATAAACAACTTTTTGCGCAATTCAAGACAGGTTCTAGCAGAATCTTGTCTGGTTGCTCTAGATCTGCCCAGGACAGCCTCCTAAAAACTGTAATTTCCTCAGCAATTACCCACTGCAGTCTGCCAGGAATATCATTTTCATCAGGTGGTTCCCTGGTCCACAGCACTTAGAGCTGCTAGGAGCAAAAGTTGGACACAATTTGTTTTTGCAATACTCAGCTGCAACTGTGTTTTGAAAATATTTAAGATCTACCCACGTGCTTCTTTTCAGCCAGTTCTCATTAGAAATACATTTCTGGAAAGAAAGAGAATCCCACGTAGCTTCTTTGGAAAGTTTATTTGCATTTTCTATGTTTTAAGATTAAATATGTAGCAGAAAATCTTGCTGGGTATGTTGAAAATGTATATGGGAACAGGAATGCTCAGAGGGAATCAAACACAATCTAGGACTCGCCTTCCTGGAGCAAAAGTAATTTTAGACCAGAGCAAATTATAAGGCTTATGGTTTTTAAGTAAACTTAATTCATCCAGATGGTTTCATATCAATACCTTCAGGAAATCAGGAAAAAAAACTGTTATCT
>JANHGN010000488.1:16886-31754 GCA_024605025.1 Megaceryle maxima | reverse complement strand
TAGTTAGAAGTACTGAACTGAAAAATAAAATCACTGAACAAAATTAGTTCTGTTTTCACTCAAACCAAGACAACATGTAATAAATTTGTGTAATACCAATAGGAAATTAAAAAATGGGTCATGTTTTTCCTTTGTGTGTTTACATATTAATTGGTCAATTATGTGTAATGGAGACTAATGACTTATGAAAAAATACTTACACTCTGCATTAATAATAAAAAGATTTTTTTTCCACACACATTAAGGAAGCCAAACAACATAAAAACATGGAAAAAGTTTTGGAACAGGGAAAAACTAGTCACCTATGATTTGCACTGTCTATGAGTATATTGTTCTTAGTAATTCCTTAAAATTGTGCAACAGGAATGGCCTGACAGACCAAGAAATGTCAGCACATGTGAAATTATTGAGTTTGATCCATGACTTTGGTATGACTCTGCCCCTCTGAGTGAATTTTCACACCACTCCACTATCACAGACCTTGCTCTTCTCTTCACACCTTACAGAAGAAACCAAACACAAGCATTAAGAAGTAAATTAGCTAGCTCAAAATTATGGCTGTAGGTTAAAATAGTTGCCTAGGTTCCCTCTATATTCAAGCAGGAAGGCAAGTTGCCTTTAGAGGAGGATTTATCTCTCCCTTGTTATGTAAGATATAGATGATAAGGATCACCTTTCAGACCTGCCATTTTTTTTCCTCTGACTACAGTGGAAATGCAGGTGATTAATTTTTAGGTAGCCAAAATGAGGTGAAATTGATCTAACAATACTAATAAAAAAAACCTTGAAATATATTTAGGCTATCTCAGTATACAGTATGTCAACCTGAAAAGTAACTAATTTTTACCAAATCTGGTTTCAATCAAATGAAGTTTCAGTGACACTGGGGGGAAAAAAAAAAAAAATCATAGGGCAATATAAAAGTATCTCTGTAGTAATAAAAAAGCTACTAAAAATGTCCTTCACATTTAATTTTTAAAAAGACTTTAACAGATCAATTTAATTTATTGCTTGGTTAGAACCTTTGGGCCTTTTACAAAGGACCGAAAACTATTATACTCTCTCTTGTCTCCTTGTAGTTCTTATTAGTCTGCAGGACACTTCCATTGAAGGTCTCACTTTCATTCCTTGATATATATATATATTTACAAAAAGCTAAAAGAATGGTTAAACTATTAAACGAAGTTCCTGAGTTCTGCTAAAACATTTATTCACTCACTTCAAAAAGCGCTAGAGTTGACCTCCTGACTCCACCAAGGGCAAAGGTACTGGCTCTCCTTTGGCACTTGGCTAGTCTGGGAACTGACCTGGGTTCCCCAGGCATCCATCAGGTTCTTGGGCAGGAGCACTTGCCCATGTCCTGGTCCTCACAGTATGTCCATGTGCCCATCAGGCATGATTCAGAATTGGGCTTGAGAAAATAGAAGACAAAAAGAGAAAACAGAAGTTTTTACTGCTTTCCTACACAGAGGTCACGAAGGGACAGTATGTGACCTTAAAAATACCCTATCTTTGATGTGGTTATGGAGGCAGAGAACACCTAGCCTAAGGAAATCTAAGAATGAGAAAACAAAGTGTAATGGAGATCAGTAAGAGCAGGAGAATTTTCCAAGAGTACCGTACATATAAGAAAACAAGGAAGAGCAAGTACTCAAGGAAAAGAAAGTAAAAACTGAAATAAGCAACTAAGGAATGTCATGAAAAAAGAAGCAAAAAGAATGGTGGAAAAAAAAAAGACCAAACAACCGAACAACTAACAAAAACATAAGATGTTCTAGTAAGATCGATCTTTATTTCCAAGTCTCTCACTTGCCACAGGTCAAAGTTATGAAGACAGCGTGACAGTTTTCTGCTATCATGATAAAGTCCCAGCACATTGTCCTTGCTATTACTGTCAATCAGGAACAACTGCCAAAAATCAGTATGAACAATGAAGGTACATGTACACAGAGATGATCACAAAAGATTATAGGAGAGAGTATTTTGACAGATTATTCTGTCTTCCCTGTGTATTTATTTAACTTTCAGGATTGAGTGGAGAGTAGAGCAAAATGGCAACAGATCTGTGTAACGCCGAGGCTGGTAATGAGGCAGAGAATCTACACATTATCTTGCAAACTGAAGCAAAATAAAGGCAAAGGGAATGATGAGAAAGAAAAAATAAAACAAAATAAATAAAAAGAAATCAGAGAAGATTAATATGAGAGAAAAAGATGGGGAGAGCAGACAGATTCTGTTCTCATCTACCCTTGAGCCATGGATTTACACTTGTGTAACTGGTAAAACCATTTGGCCAAGCTCTCCTTATCAGCAACAGGCAGAAATGAACGACAGACTTATGGAAAAGACCTATTTGCTCATCCACTTGTCTTTGTCAAAGAACACAACTGTTCTCTATTGTACATGGATATTTCCCCCCCTGAGTTTACATTAAAACCTCAAGAAATTGAGCACCCAGGATGTACCAAGTTTTTAAGAATTGTTCTACAACTAAATAACACGATCATCAGGACACCACATCCTTCCGCTAGTTTGACATTCATACTGCAAATTCTTATTCTCACCTCCCCTCAGTATCCCTCCCCGCATAAATATATTGCAAGTTTAATCACAAATAAATACTATTGCAATAAAAATGTCTTAGTCCTTTACTACAAATTAACCTTCTAATAATTTATATTACTCTTAATTGCACTTAATCAAATTTCATGTGGTCTACCTGAGATGAGGTAACATCGATTATGTTATATTAAACTTCAACATTTATAATCTCTTCTTTGCAAATGGATTAATAGCCATATAAAAATGGAGATGTTTTTTGCCCTCTGTGTTCCACTGTACATTATTGTACATTTCAGACTTCAAGTCATACTGAATATTTAAAAAACAAAAAAAAATCATAGTTAAAAAAATTATGCCTTCTATTATTTTTAGAGTCACATTTAAGTGACTATTCATGAATCAAATCTCACACACATCTGCAATGAAATTTTACTATGTCTTTGAGGGGAAAAAAAACCCCATAGCTTTTGATGATCTATTAAGTTATGTTGTTTCTATGTATTTTTCTTTTTTCTTTAGATTTTTGGTAATCTATCAGTTTTGACGGATCTTCTCCATATACTGAGCACCTGTAAGGCTTGGAACACCCAGCCTTTGCATCCTGAAATGCATCATCTTTGTACTTGTCAAACTAAAGTTCACTGTTGTTCTTTTCTATATTCATATATTTCAAAATTTCTTTTTATTCCTAGCTAATGGTACTCCTATTTTTCGCTCACATCTGAAAGCTTGTAATTGGATCTTCCACTGGAATCTGCACATGGCAGCTGTGAAGAACAGCATAGCAGTGAAATCACACCAGGAAAACATTCTGTCATGAAACTTTGGGCTCTGCTTACTTAGGATTTTATCTCTTGTATAGATTATTTCTTGGATAGAGAAAAATCATTTATTAGGTACATGTTAGACACCAGAAAGTCTCAGAGCAGCATCAACAGAAATCCTTCGCAACAAGACCTAACTCAAAGGAAAGTCAGTTACTGTTATCCTGAAAGTTTAAGAGAACCTAACTCTACTTTGCTATCAATCATCACTGTAACTCAAGATTAAAGGTTAACTTAAGTTTCTTATCTATTATTCTATTTTCAAGTAGAAAATAATCTAGAAAAATTAAAAACAAACAAACAAACCTGCATCTTTACTATAGAGTAAATCATTACTGATTCTGGCACAGAAGGCAACAATCACCCCCTTAAAGAATTGTTATCAACTAATTTTTTATTAGACCTTTTTTCATCCTTCTGCCACTTTTCAAGCTAAAGAGCAATGCTGAATAGAAACATTCAAATTGGCCGGTTACTTTTGTGAGCATGAAAAAACATGAGAACAACAAAGATCAAGACTTTACGATAGCCTGTTGCCTTTGGGGGTATTGCAGATTTATAGTGTCACACTGATCAGCCTGACTTTTTAAGTTTTTCTTTTTTTTTTTCTTTTCTTTTACTCAAGTTCAAACACTAGGTTCATAATGCGTTTTCAGAAGAAATAATATGGTTTGCTTTGTTACACACTACTGAAAATAGTTTTGCTAATGTATAAGTATTGAAACTTAAATGACACTATTACTTTAAAAAATAATCACTGCTTTATGAAACACTTTAAGGTTTTTTTACATAAGAATTTTTAATTGCTGAGATATTGATCAAGTCTAATAACCTAAAGTTTGTTATGATAACGCAGACCAAACTAAAAGGTTTTAGTGTTATATTGCTGCTGATGTAGTGTCATTGCTCAAATCAATTTTATACATAATACAATTATTACATTGTTTTATGGATTTTCATCACTTTTGCATATATTAAACAAGATACATGAGACAATACCAATACCTAATTTACCTAATTGCATTTACAGTTTGAGCTCTACTGTAAGCAATATGAGAAGAGAGTTCATCTAGGTTTGCAGATTTATTTCAAGAAAAATAAATCAACAAAAACCTGAAGGAGGGATTCCTTAATTTTTTTTGAGATGGGAAAAGTAAACTTCAGAGATATCTCTGTAAGTTTCACTTGGTCCATTGTTCCTCCATACCTCCATGATCAGCCAGTATCAGAACCAGGATGCAGGCCAGGTGGGCTTTGCATCTGACATGTTCTCATGTAAAATAATCTCCCCTGATTTAAATGCAAACAGACAAGATTTTCCTGATATCAGTTTTGCACAGTTTTCACCAAAACTTATATTACAAATCTTTCCACAAGGTTCTATACTCTCTTAGTAAATCTCCACAAAGGTCAAATATACAAGCTCATGGTAATATGCCTATTAACTGACTGTCTGAAGAGAAACAACCTACCTACCTAAGAAGAACAAATCAACATATTTCTAGGGGTGTGTATCAAAATATTATGTTGTGCTGTGCTGCACTGCTCTTCATAGCCATCTACTTTATTGTCTCTCCTACAGGACAGGGCTACTTTATTAACAACAAAAGAAATTTAATACAAAATAAAGTTCTTCAATTCTGCACTGTTAAAAGGTCACTTCTCCATTAACCCTTTTTGACAAGAAAGGAATACAGAAGAATTACTCGACTTTGTTCTCTTCCATTGTTGCACAGAAAGCTTTTAAGGAAGAAGTCACTATAATATGAAAGAACTACAAAAGGGCCACATTGAATACTGTGATTACTTGAACCTAAATGACTCTGTCAGTGCACTAATCTTTCATCTACAGGAAATTAGACTCTCATGTTGGTCACAGGAGACTAGGAAATTATCTCTGATCTTTGTGTCTATTTTTACACATCACAAAACAGTAACAACAGTTAGCTACAATTCACCAGACTTGAACTTAAACTTGTGGAGAAGTACTGCTTTAACCATATGTTAAAGCTCAAACTAACCCTCAAATACTCTTGCATTTATTCACACCATGCTTGTGAAGAGGTGCTTTCTTGCCCATGGTCTGGTTACCACTACAGTTTCAGCTATGATGCTACTGTTAATCTGTATCTCCTGGTGTTAGAACAGAGTGTGACCCATCCCTAGTGCAAGATCCCACAAAGGTTCCAATGTGCTGTGAACAAGAGCAATGCATGTGCTCTTAAGCAACAGAAAGACCAGCTTCACCTGGATGCTGCACAGTCAGCATACAGGAAAAAATACAGTAAAGCACTTTCTGATTTAGTTTTAGTTTCTGCCATAGTTTCCCACTAAGTTTTCTGTAAACAAGCACAAATACCAACAAAAAATACAGTCACCACAGCGGTGCAGAGTATACAAGGTGGTAAATGGCACTTTATCACAGAGGCAGCTCCGTCTCCTGGGCAGAGATTACCTCTGACAAAGGAAAGGAGATTTCATTGTCTTCAGTGATCATTGAGTGGCTGGCCTCAAGTCTAAAGGGCCATACTGAAATCTCCTCAGTGCTGTCACATTTACTGAGCATCACACTTCCCATTGAAAACATCTCAAGTACCAGAACCAGCCAAAAATAAATATTAGGCATAATGAATCAGGAGTTCCAGTGCTCTGTCATCCTCACAGTAAATAAATTTTCCTTATGTTTAGGTGGAACTTCCCATGTTCCAGTTTATGTCCATTATGTCTGTACCATTCTGCCATCCTAATGGCTCAGCAAAATATGTATGTATGGAGCCTATATACGACCACACTCCATTTCTGACTGTGGTTTTTCATATTCCCACTTAACAAGTCCATTACTCCCAAATAAGGTTTAATGGCTTTGTATTTGTAGAAAAAAATTTCCATTCTACATGAGGCTGGTTTCAACAGTATTATTGCTGTTTGCAATGTATTTCATCAGCCAGTTATGAGAACTCTTTATACAGATTCCAGGCTGCCTGCTCTTTTTCTGGAGGGGGCCACTGACTAAAAGCTGTTTTCTGGTATACTGTCCACAACAGTATTTTGCCAGTGCTCCTTATTGTCACCACACTGTAGTCACTCAGACTAGGACTCAGCTACTACGTGAAAGGCTTGAAAACTGCTATGAGGGAAAACACTGTTGCAATTCATAGTAAATGTCCTTGTGGGCTCTGGAATGTTAATGTGCTGCATACTGCAGCAAGGACAGGGCATCCAAATAGTTTCAAACCACTACAAGGAGTTAAAAATTGCCTACTGGTAACTATTTAAAGTTCATTAGTTACTTTTTATATATATAGTGCATGTATTCAGCTAGCAGAAATCTCTTACTACATTGTTGGCCATAAAGGGAAAAGTTGAACAAGTTCTAAAAAGAGATCAAAGCCTGGGCCAGATCCTCAATTAAAGTCAAATGAATTATATCCATGTACACCAGCAGAGGATGTTTTATAGAGTGCAAAAGACTTTGTGTCAGAACAAGGGTTGTGGCAAACCACCACTGGTGTGACTGCAATTCTAACTTTCTTGTCCAAAATATTGAAGAACTCAGTTGAGCAAAATAATAAAAAACTACCCATGAAGTGTTGACTTCATGTGTCATCTCACTTCCTTACAAAATTCACCCCCTTCTGGCCTTCAGGAAAAAAGAAACTGCAAAAATAATAGATAATGACAGCAATGGATACCCTGCTTCCACCTTTAAAACCAATTTCTATATCATCACAAATAACGTAACCCACAAGCAAAAATAAAACCTGTGTCTGAGAGTACAGTACTACGCAGCATTTTTATTTAGCAATTCCTATGGTTCTGGGATAAAATATCTGATGATCTTGTAAAAGGTTATGTTTTTCTAGAGCTTAACAAAGGAAAATAGCTAAGTGATGCATTTACTAAGGTCATAATGCTGGAGAGTGAATTGTTTCATTCTACTAACAATGAAAAAATTCTATGATTCTTCCTGCTTCCATCATTAATTCGGTAGTGCTTTCATTTTCGTATACACATGCTGCACAGTAATAAACTCCTTTTTAAACAAACAGACTCAAGCAGTGAAAGACAGTCTAAATAAAAAAACCTTCAAGTTTTAAGTTTGTAAGTAGAAAGGATAATAGGTTGCCAAGAGCAATAGGAAATTGAAAATATCTTCTAAATTTTACATGCTTGACTTACTGTGATTTACAGGGGGTTTTTTTGTCCAACAATCCCACCATGTACAAAAAATTCTCTTCTGGTCTGTTCAGTCACCACTAGAGGAAAAACTTAGAAAAGGACTAAGAACAAGGGATGATATTGGTTAACGGGGAACTGAGAAAAGCTATCAAAACAAGAGTGAAGCACAAGGGACTAAAATAGGCTTTATACAGTCCATATGGATTAAGACTCACTTATTTGTAATTCTGAATAACAGAAACTAATGCTGGAAACATTTGCTGAACTGTGTTTGCACTTTTTATTGTAAAGGTCATAGAAGTGTATGATGGTTTTGTGAAGAGAAAAAAGTAACTGTAATAAGGTCTATTACTTACTATATTTGCTCTGTAACACTAAACCAAAGAGCAGCAAAGTGTACCTTTGGAAACTCTAAGGAATTGCCTTTTATAGCTGAAAGGTCAAAACAGAACTTGGAAGAGCAGCTATTAAGTTACATGGTCTTTATGTATCGTTCACAGTTTGCCAGTGAATTTAGAGGAATTTCTATATTGGATAACAGTGATAGGGCTTGTTTTCTTTTAGTATTTAAGTAGAAGAACCTGCTTGCCCTCCAGCGCACATGGTCTTTCAACCTGCATCTATTCAAAATGAACGCAAACCTATTTCATAAACTCTTCCCTGTTCCTCTTGCAAGGCAGAAGCTGCAAAAAGTGCAAACATTCAGGAGAGTTGGGTTAGGGCAGCTGACAAGTATGGAGTAGCTGCCCCATCCCTTACGTGTTTTGCAAAAGCAGCATCAGTCCATGGGAAAGCTCTCTGAATGAGATGGCAGGAGGGGTGATGATAAAGAAGTTGCACTGAGAATATAATCTATTTAAGCTGCACACAACATGCTAACATTTTGTCAGACACAGCATAGGGATACTGTTTCACTTTGCTGGGCGGGCCGGACTGCTGTACTCCCTTTCTCTGCCCAGACAGAGGAGCCTCATAAACAGATATATAAAGGAAGTTTTTCTGCACTTAGACACTAAACTCCTGAGGTCTTCAGTCTTGCATTCTACAAATTATTGCTTGACGCATATCCAACAGCAGTTTCTCTGACCTATTGTTGCTTTTGCACAAGGGATGTGAATGAAATAAAACCCTCCATACTTCCTACTTAAACCAAAGCGTTACAACAATGTTCAGATCTTTGGATGTTTTATCCAGCTTAGGGCTAGATGGCAGATATTGCCCCCAGTAAGAGTCACAGGAAGAAACCTAATTCACCCTTCCAGCTTTGGATCCTCCCTGGGAAATTCGTAATAACATAAGGTTTTTACAAAGGAAATGCCTCAGAGCAGTCATTACTGAACCACTCTAGAACAAACTTAAAATTATTTCTTCTGTTGAGGAGAAAACCAAGGCAACTACTGACATTTTTGTGGCAAATGCTGTAACTATCATTTCTGCCAAACAAGACTGTACATCCATCTGGCTCATTAGGAGTCTATGCTCCAGTTAATCCAGGTCAAATCTGTTTTACTTCTGTGCAGTGGAAACTACTTTGAGAAGGTCTGTTCAAGGCCCACAGATTGAGACAAACAGCTATACAGAGCTTTGAGCACAATACTGTGCAATAACAACATAAAAGAGCCTTCTGCCCTATGTACCATTAGAAATCATAGATCTAAATGTGTCAAAGCTCATTTTTGATTATATTATTGGATACAGAAAGTATTGTTATTTCTAAGTATCATTGAGAAGCAGTTCTAATGATTACAGGAGACTACATTCTGAAACATTTATGGGGAGAAAATACTCAGATAGCATGGTGTCTCACTGAAAGTTAAAAACAAAAAAGGATTGTCAGAGTAGTCATAAGGTGGGGGTTATAGGGACAAACCTCACGGGTTGTGAAAAACAGAATAATCAAACAAAATAGTTTCCAATAAGTATTTTTTGTTTCAATTGAGAAGTTACAGATTTTCAGTGGTTTTCCTAAAATATCCACTGTCCTCTATCTCTATTCTACATTAAATATGCTTAGGACATTCTCTGTATAACAAACATAGAATTACAGAATAATACAGGCTACAAGGGAGGCCATCTAATTCAACAGTGTCCTCAAAGCAGGCCTCCCTTCAGAGTTAGATCAAGTAGCTCAGAGCTGTATAAAATTGAGCTTTGAACACCTCTAAGGGAGAAGATTCTACAACTCCTCTGGTTAATCTCCTCTGGTGTTTAACTGGTGACATCTATGGTAAAAAATAAATAATTATTTCCTGGTATCTGTCAAAATTTTCATTTTAGACATCTGTTTCATCCTTTCCCTGTACACCTCTCAGAAGAGTCTGGCTTAATTTTCTCCATAACTTCCTATTAGGTAGATGAAGACAGCAATTAGATCCCCTCTTAGCCTTTTCATGGCTAATCAGTACAGCATTTTTAACTTCTATCACTAGGGAGAATGTAGTTTTGCACTCAATAGAGTTCCTACAGCTTTGTAATGATATAATTTGAGGCTTTTCTCACTTTGTAATTAAATATGGACCTAGCTGTAAGTAAAAGGATAAAAGCATTCTATATTCACATTTCTCTCTTATACATACAAACTATAGACATGTCTACAGTATATTATATTGTTAAAACTGTGAAGAATTACCTAGGTTCTACAAAGATGTCTAAAGCAAACTCAAACATTGGGTGAGGGAAACCATGAGCATCAAAGTTAAGATTTAGCCAAAAAACTGAATTATGTTGCATTTTTAAGCAATGAGAATAACATAGATGTGACACAATCATTAAAACCACTCCGTTAATTTTAAATAAAGCATTTCTGCATTAATTGGAAAAGGGTGAATCCACACTTAGGATGTGCATCTTTGAATCAGTTGCTGATTGAGCTACACATGACCTATGCAAATCTCTCACAAGCTCACTGTTCTAAATCTGGGAAATTATTAATTGTGCAAATACATTTTGAGAAGTTTGTAGGGCAGCTACAAAGATGGGGAAAGGGCTTCTGTCTTAGATCCAGAAAGTTCTGTATTATCAAAGCATATAAGAGAAATATAGAGAAATTATTGATAGAAAAAAAGGGCAAAAGGAGTGATAACCTATTGATATCTTAGGGACAAATATGGTTGTTTTCACCATGTTCACTAGAATATGGTGAAAACAAAAAGGAAGAATTTCTTTGTTGGACAGAGATGCCTCCAAGAAGCCAGCTCTAAAGACCTGAGTATGAATAGTTCTTTGAAGCATATCAAGGCCTGAACTGATCTGGAAAGGTCAGTAAGCCTAGCGGAAATGTTGAAAGGGCCAAGAGGAATCCCCACTGAGTGAGATATTAGTATCTTTCTCATGATAACTAAGTACCATTATGGAGAAAATAAACTTATTCTTTTATACAAATATACCAAGCACACCAATCTTTGAATAGTAAAATTATTAACCAAGGCAAACTGGTAAATTCCCTCGACATCTTGTCCCCAGCAGACCTGTGGGGTCCTACGAGTTTAAAGGAGCTGCAGTGCAGAGTTGCAAGAACCTAATGGGAGGCAAATAATACTAATTTTGAACAGTCAGTGAGGTCATCCACTCTGCAAGCTCCAAGAGAAGAAAGAGACAATCATCACAGATACCTTTTACGGTATGATTTAAGTCAAAGTTGTTATCAAAAGACATCTTTGAACACGGCATTGTTGTACACAACTTAGGCATATAAATCAATAAACCAGAGAAGCTTCAGTCAGTCAGGTTTCATGGGAAATGGCCTAGGGAATATAAAGTGTAAATTTATTAATATTTCATTGTATTGTAACACTAAAATTTGGTATATATTAGATATGAAAGCACTACTGAATTTCCCACTGTCTTTTGAAAAATACACTACACAATATTTTCAATACACAGGAAAATAGAAACAAAACAAAATACTCTTTTTCCTAATATCATTGAAACACTTTTTTCTCCCAATTGAGAATGTGAATTATGTTCCCATGAGAAATTTCTATTTTCTTCTATCATCTGTTTCTTCAGTATCCATGTAACTAGCAAAAAGGAAGACTGAAAACACAGCAAGAGAAATTGAAGATCCGTAAGGAAAAGAGACGGGAGATTCTGTCAAGGATCAGAAATGGGATTAAATATATACAGTCAGTTAGAGGGAATTATTCTGGGAGAAGAGATGTACTAGAGAATAAAATTGCCTCACAACTGAAGACACTGGAAAGTCTGCAAATCTAACACCAAAGAAGAATATGAGGAGCAATCAACTTTCCCACCCTATCACAAGGAGCACTTAGCTTAATTTTCTCTGCTCAAAGTCTCAGCGCACAGTGAGACTTGTGTTCTTTGGAGATAAACTGTAAAGTACTACAGGTGACAACAGCCATTTTCACAGATCAAGAGGCAATATTATTGATACCATGGAAATAAAATCCACAGTAACTCCTGTTTGTTGCCTAATAACTAAGGCTTCAGAGAGGATTTTATTTTTTGGTTTTGTTCTTTTGTGGAGTTAGTTTTCTGAAGCAGTAAGAGAGTAAGATCCCTTCAGACAAGGAGAAGGGATTAGTGTATCTTGCTGATGATTTGAGGTCAAGCCTGGCAGTGTAACTGCTGGGACAGTTCTTTGCAGTAATGAGGAAGCTGTCTGAGAAAAAGGAAGAGGGATTCAATATCAGTGGCCACAGCAAACCATGTTACTACTTGAAAAACTTCAAGTTACTGACAATAAAGAAAGACAATGAACAAAGAGATTGAGCATGACATTTGCCAGTGGTTCTCTCACCTGCTGTGAAAGGCAATCAAGCCCAGACCAACCTGCCCAGCTTTTTGTGCCAAGTTGTAACAAGCCCCAAAACATCTTTTACTCATACTATCTAAAAAACGGGGTTTTGTTTTGTTTTGTTTTGTTTTTTTCTGTTGAGATAGGAGAATGAGGATGAAGGGAGAACCATGGCAAATAAATTAGCAAAAGAGGGCCAGCGCCTTGATGTTGATGGAGCAGTTTAGCACAGGCACTGTTACCCAAACAATGGATAATGGAAGCAGCCCTAGAGGACCTCCTGCAGAGTTGGCACTGCAAAACTGTGGCATTCCTCTCTTCCCTCCCTCAAGCTTCCAGTGAATATGTCTCTGTTTCAAAAGTATGTGGGCCTGTCAGGCTGTGGCCTCAGACCAAATCTGAGCAGTAGCTTTACCTCTATGGCTTTCAGCCTCTGGTGTAGAAGGTATCCCTGACCACACAGCCACAGCCAGCACAGAGACTTGAAGGCAGAACCTGGAAGAGCACAGGTGCCTCTCAGAGACTTCTGGTTGTCGGTGTCTGTGAAGGACTCTCCTCTGAGCTTCATTACGAATATACAAGCTCATACCAAGTCCTTTCTATCCAGAAATCATGCTAAAGTTGGAGATATGTAATATAGATGTCCCAATTAGGTGTGAAAACTAAATAGAAACTAGGCATGTTACAAGTGATGTTTAAATTATCTTAGACTGTTAGTAGACCTATCATCATTTATGCATAATCTATAATTTATGCCATGCTATGCCAACCAATCATGTGGTTTATTCTACACATAGAACAAGATGATTTAGATTATAAAGAGACATACTGAAATGACATACAGCAGACCTGGCATGGAGGGAAGAGGAGGAGAACTGGAAAGGGCTCTGAGTGAGAAACCTGTGTTTGCTCTTCCTTGCTATCACATTCACCTTGTGAAAGCCTTAACTCCAGCAGCAAGGTCTTGCATACCTACCTGTCAACCAGTGTGAGAAGACATGGTGACATAAAGATGCACACTGGATGTAAAGACTGTTAAAATAACCCCCCATATCTGCTATTTCTACTAATATTTCTCTAGGGTTTTCTCCACATTACATTGTCATGCAAGTTCCTTGCAGGTGTGCATTGTGGTGCATTATGGTGGCACAGTTCTGTGGCTGCCATGTGTCTCAGGTCCTTCCTTGAGTCCTCTCTGGCTGTATTCTGATTGCTTCTCTCCCTCTGCCCCTCAACCCTCTATGACTTCTTGTTTCTGCTTTTCTTTAAGTTCCTACTGTCTCCAACAGCCCCCCTCACATGAATACATGAATAAATGATGATACAAAGTGGAGGCCCTAGGTACATGTAGTTTCCCCACTAGTGTTTAGACCGCATTGCCAGTTAGCTCCTGTCCTGTCAAGTCTCTGTATCTGTAGAGAAATCTTGTGGCAGAAAGACTCTGTGCATAAGGAAACCGAGGGTACTAATGGCTTAAGTCCCAGATACAAGTAATTCACTGATTTTCTGGTGCAATTCTGAGTAGCTTACAGCACTGACATTTTTGTCTGTTAAAAATTATAATGATATTGTAAATAGTTAGGGTCCCATAAGAGGGTTTCACTGCATGAAGTCAGGCTTGAGTGTTACACTTAATCTGCAGTTACATTTTAAATTGCATTTATATTATAGCTTAATTGAAGTGTGCATATGATTTCACAAATAGCATTTTCAGTTATACTATATCAATAACAATTATAACAATTTATATATTAAATGGGAGTTCAATTATGAATGCCTTTGAATTACAATGGAGTCAACAGTGTCCAGGCACAAACCAACTTGCTGTTATTTTACTTTTTCCCGTTTCATACACGCCTACAGAAAGACTATCTCCAAGTGATACACAGGTGCAGGAGACAATATGCAGTGAGTTAATGATGCAATCATTAAAATATTTTCTTTCCATTCCCTTCCCTATTCTGTTATCCAGGACCCTGCAATATTCTTCAGAAAAGCTAGATCTTTTTGACAACTGCTGTAATAACTACAAACTGTCACTATCATCATATAAGCCTGAAGCTTCATAAACCCAAGCTCTAAGACTCTCCTCTTCATAGCAACATCTTTGATTCCTTCCAGCTATGAGTTCATCCCCAGCCACAGCAATGACAACTTCTCTCTCCATACAGAAAATATAATTCTTGCTCTCTTCTGTCAACCTAATTTCAGTATTCAAGTTCATCAACAAAAAATAACCAGGCTTTTGTTTACAACAATTACAAATTCACAATCCCATCTGGGCCTCAGAATTTTGCACAGCATGTTGGCAATTAATGTCCAATTAATGCTCGCAGACCCATTGTCTGTTTTAAATATCTAAAAAAGCAAACTGTTGACATTCATTTCTACTTCAGACTGAAGTACACTGAAAAACTCTTAGCATATTCTGAACTTGGATACAATTCCATGGGAAAGTATTGAAAATAAAAACAAATCTAGGTATTTTTACCATGTAGGAAATACAGAATTACATAATTATATAAAAAAAATAGCATACACATA
>JANHGN010000487.1:84291-94815 GCA_024605025.1 Megaceryle maxima | reverse complement strand
ATTTAGATGTGGTGTTGAGGGACATGGTTTAGGGGTGAACTTTGTAGAGTAGGGTTAATGGTTGGACTTGATGATCCTAAGGATCTTTTCCAACCTGAATGATTCTATGATTCTAGGTAATGGAGATGCAGATACATTCTTTGTTAAAATGCATTCTGTAGTGTTATTTCAGAATCACAGTTGAAAAAGCTCTGTTCACAACATCATGATTTGATAGGTTCATGACTGATATGACCAGTGGTTGGAGGCCTCTTGGGTTAGCAGTCATTATCCTGTTTGATGCATGGAATACATTTATATTTGTGTATGGACTCGCTTTGACCACATGTCGCTGCCAACCAAGCCTAGTCTCCATTTTCTGGACTCCTAGAGCTAAAAGTGCAACACTTGGTTCCAGAACGTATGTATATACATACATGAATGCACTGAGCACAATGTTGAAGGTCTTACTAAAAGGCAAACCTTCTTTATTGAACAGGTTTCTATCAGTGAATTTAGTATGAATTGGATGCATCTAGACAAACCATTTCCTTTAAGGGTTAACGTCTTCCTGTGGATAAGAATAGTTCTGACAAGGCAGTTGACCTGCTGCTCTGAAGTTGATCTACCAGTTCTGAAGGTGTCTGTGTTCATACCACTCTGTTATTCAAGTCCAGTTTGGGTGGTGATTGTCAGATTGTTTTGGGAAGAGGGAGAATTTTTTATCAAAAAATCCTACCTAATTCATATAAAACCTTACTGGGTAAGATGTAATGCAAGCTATTAATTTTTTACTCATTTTTGATGACTGACTGCTGACTTCTCTCTGACATTTAAGATCTTCACATGCTAGCCACTTTATTTGTGAACTGCAGCAGTTCCCATGTCAGTGGTAGAACTTCACTCTATTGAACACAACTGCACATACAGAGTTGCATCAAACCACTCTATTATATATGTCACGTTGGGAAGGAGAAGGAAATATTTCCACCTGCTTTTTACTTCTGCAGTATGACACAGAAGCAACTGTCCTAGCAATTGTTTCACTTCTTCTTAATTTCTTGGAAGGATAAACTTGGGCTTTGAAGACCAGGCTGATAAACAAATGCAGTAACTAGGAAGTCACCAAGGCAGTTTGCTGTTATCTTTACATGACAGTGAGGATGTCTGGAATCCCCTGATGATATTGAGTGTAGTATTCTCGACTTCCAGTTGTAAAAATAGTTTGAAGGACATTTAAGTCATGTTTCTGATGACTCAAGTTTAAAATCCATGTCATGTGATTGAGCTGTAAATTGTATTGTTAAGGTTCTTGTTGACAGTATTCTGTGGAAGTGAGTAGAAAGCTTATTCTGAAGGGTAGTCTACTAAGGGGATATATAATATATTGTTGTCTTACTGTGTGTGTTATCTGAGTAACACACACTGATCTGATTAGTGCTGATTTTTGCTTGCTTTTAAAATACAGGGCAATGAATCTATGGAATAAGAATTGGGTGACTTTTGTGCAAGAACCTCAACAAAGGAGCACTACAGTTTTAAGGATCTATCTTGACATATCTTGTTGGCAGTAATTTTTCACCTAAAGCACCTTTCATTCACTTTATTACACTGCTTTCAGGGCTGGTTCTTCTGAAGTCAATACAAAATATCCTGTAGATGATCATGTCTTACATCTCAGGAATGGTATGTGCTGCACGATTATCATTACAAGATAAAAGTAAAAATGATTTGCTTGTGAAGCTTTTTTTGATCTTTTTCTCAACTTCTTCACAAACTCCAGGTCCAGTTCCATTTTTCATTACCATGAATGATAGCCAGGAGGACAGAGAAGTGATTATGCCCCTGTAGTCGGCACTGGTGAGGCCACACCTCGAGTACGATGTTCAGTTTTGGGCCCCTCACTACAAGAAAGACATCAAGGTGCTGGAGCTGGTCCAGAGAAGGACAATGAAGCTGGTGAAGGGTCTAGAGAACAAGAGGAGCAGCTGAGGCAACTGGAGTTGTTTAGCCTGGAGAAAAGGAGCCTCAGGAGAGACGTTATTACTGTCTACAACTACCTGACAGGAGTTTGTAGCGAGGTGGGTGTCAGTCTCTTCTCCCAGGTAAGAGATAGGACAAGAAGAAATGACCTTAAGTTGTGCCAAGGGAGGTTTACGTTGGACATTAGGAAAAACTTTTTCACTGAAAGGCTTGTCAAACACTGGAACAGACTACCTAGGGAAGTGGTGAGTCACCATCCCTGGAGTAATTTAAAAGACATATAGATGAGGTGTGATAGATAGGATGTGTGGTGGGATTGTCAGTGTTAGGTTAATGGTTGGACTCAATGATCTTAAAGGTCTTTTCCAACTGGAATGATTCTATGACTCTACATTTTTCTTTCCTCCATGTTTAAACTCTTAATATATTTAGAAACAGTTCTCCCTCCTTTGCCTTTTGGTAAGCTTTAGAGAGTTCCCATATACAATTATTGATTTAAAATTATGCGCTCAGAAATGTGATACTCCAGATGCCACCTCTGTGTATACAAGCAGTAAAAGAGTTTTTTGAATGTATGGAAGCTTATCTTTTTTCCCATGGGAAATCGGCCTCAGTCCGTGGAATGATGCTGAGTGCTTTTTAGTATTTTATTTTCTTCTTGTTTGTCATGTAGCATTATGTGTCATAACCCTGAAACTTCTTCAAATCCTGCTAAAGACATGTAACAAGTCATTTTTCATGGGTTTCTTGTGTTGTGGGATGGTGTTGGTTGTTTGGGTTTTTTTATATACAGCTCATCTTTAGATTGACCATACTTTTCATAGATGATCATTAATTTATTTCTGAATAATTCTCTAATGTGAAGGCTTACTGTTATTCCCCTTATCCCATATGGAGTGGTTCACAGTGAATAACAGGTACAGAGAGATTATGATCAAAGTACATATTAGTATGCATATGGGATATGAGAAACTCAAGGCCTGTTTTTTTCAGGGACAGGAGGAGAGATTCTGTGTGTGACCAGCTGTTGGCCAGTGTGCCTCATCCCCTCTTGTAGGTGGGAGTGATCCATGGCATGGCAGGGCAGAGAAGGACTCTGCCAGACCAGGCATGATTTCAACAGCCTTAGCAAGGAAACCACATAACATCTCTCCAGCATACCCTGCCTGACAGCATTTACAGTTTCTGGCACAAGCTTGACACCCCACACACCACAGAATTCTTATTCATGCCTAGAATTTATTTTTGAGAAATGAATGAGATAGGTATGGTCCTGTAGAAAAAAACCAAAACAAAACAACCCAACAGTACATGAAAGGCAATAGTAATACCAACAGAAATACTGAATTCCATTTCAAATGCCAAAAATTGGCTTATGTTAGGCATAAGTATAGTAGCTGGGGAGCAAAGTACGTACCACAATACTGTAACCAAGTCTACCCTTTCTGCTGCTGCAAACCCTACATTTTGGGAAAATGTAGATTCAGCAGCATTTCAAAGAATCACTGAATGTTAGGGGTTGGAAGAGACCTCTGAAGATCATCCAGTCTAACCCCTCTGCCAGAGCAGGAGAAAAACTAAAGCAAATCACGCAGAAATGCATCCAGACAGGTCTTGAAAGGCTCCAAAGGAGGAGACTCCACAACCTCTCTGGAGAGTCTATTCCAATGCTCTACAACTCTTATAGTAAAGAAGTTCTTCCTCATGTTGAGGTGGAACTTCCCGTACTCAAGCTTGAATCCGTTGCCCCTCGTCCTTTCACAATGCACAAGTGAAAAGAGGTTGTCCCTGCCTTCTTGATGCCCAGCTGTTCTGGTTTGGGTGAGAACAGAGCTGGTTCTGTTCAGTGACTGCTTTTCAGCTCAGTTCTTCAAACTAACTGCACTTTCTGAAGTTAGCAGCCTGTTTTCACAGGCAGTGTCTTCTGCTGACAGTGATAACACCCCATGTTTAGACTTAGTACCAATGATTGGTGTGCAGACCAAGGCCACTGCTGGATCTTGTGTACCACATTGGGGGGGTGCAGAAAAGTAAAAGTCCTCACCTGCAGGGAGGAGCGTACAGGGCAGGTGACCCTAAACTGACCAACAAGAGATTCCATCCCGTATACGTCATATTCAGTATAAAGCTGAGGGCATCTGGAGGGTCTCTCAGTCTCTCTCTGGGGGCTCTCGGTCTCTTCTCCCCTCTTGGACCGCTTTGCTACCTTTGCTTGGCTTGACTCAGGTCATTTTTTGGTTGCTTCCTCAGACCATCCAAGGAGGACTCTGTTCTGCCTTTGATCCCAGTAGGTGTGTTCCTGAATCTGGTACCAGAATCCAACTCCTGAACACAGCTCCCATCTGCTGCTGGGCCCAGTCTGGGACTCCCCTGCTGCCTGCTTCACAGCATCAGTGGTGTTGGTGAAGTAATTACCATCAGGGGTTTGGGTTTGGTACTTGTTTTGTATATATTTCTTTATATTCCATTATTACTGTTTTCATTTTCATTAAAACTGTTCTAGTTTACTCTTCTAATTGCTAAGTTTCTCTCCCTTATTGCCTTTTTCTTCCCCTTGGGGAGGGAGGGGAGTTAACAGAGAGTGTTTGTAACAGGTCTAAGGGGCTGCCCTGACCCTAAACCGTGACACCAGCCCTTACGTATTTATAGACATTAATTAGATCCCCTCCTAGTCAGACATGCAAAGTCATGATTTCAGCCCTGAAGAAAATAATTCAAAACTCAGCTTAATCATAAAACAGTCTAAAAAATGTAACTACTGAATAACTTTTGCTTCACAAAGTATATGTAAGCAAGTCAAAGCCATGCTTTGATTTAAAGCTATATGAGCATGCTTGCATAGTACACAGTTTGATTTGTCACACTTTGGATATATCAGGGCTTAGTGGCACAATATTGCCTCTATTTAAATATGGCCAAATGGCTTGATCACAGATTCCCTTCCTTCATACCAAAAATATGTTACAAAGTGCTGAAATGTCACCTTTATGAAGGTTTAATCTCAAGCTGCCAGAGTCCCAGCGATATATAATCTGCAAATCCCTTGGTGGTTCTTGTTTTTGTGTGTTTACCTCCTTGCCATCTTCCACCCAATACCTCCTATCATAGGGCACCACATAGTGATGGCTGACCCTTGCGCTAGGATGCAGATACACATTTCTCAAGTGACATATCTCATGAGCTATCCTGGCCCTTGAGACAGGTTGAGTGCTGGGCACTCATTCCATTTTCCCAGAAAAAAAATCAATTTTGCAGAAAGTGTTTTCTATTGAGAAAATAATTTTGACAACAATGTCCCAAAGAGCCTCACCAGTCAGTTTTATGTGCAGGAAAATGAAGCTAATAACAGAGCAAAGCTAATCTAGCAAACAGGAGGAAGAAATTTTATCAGTGTGGCTCAGGACAGACTGCCAAGTATTGATGGTTTGGGATAAGAAACAAATAATAATAATCAGCCACAAGTGGAATAGATAGAATGCTCTGTTTCTGTGAGGGTGTCTCCCAGAGCTGAGACATAAAGCAGAGAAACCTTACAAGTGTTTGTCAAAGCAGCTCAACAGAAATAAGATATATCTCCTGATAGCAGCAGTGGGCTGTCAGCTGTGTGACAGGCTGTGAATAAATTGCTCTTTTCCAAAGACTTCGTCAAGAACAGAAACATAAAAGCAAAAGAGAAGAATAGAAACAGAAATCCTCCACACACAGTCTCCTTATCACCTGTGCCTGATTTTAAAGGGAGTACTACTTCTGAATAGATATACTTCTGTGTCTGATGTCTCTTAGCATCTCTGAATTTATCATCAGTATCTTTGCAAGATGACGAACCCTAACAGTAAAGGCCAGACACTGTTCTCCTCCCTTGGATAGGTATCATTTCTTCTGGGTCGTCCACAGCATGGGGAAAGAATAAATTAGTAGCAGCCTGATCCCTGGAAGGAGGGCAAAGCTGACCTCAATCATGCAGAATTTCTTTTTCACTAGACCTCCAAGGGGGTTAATAGGATTCATAAATTACAAAGTTGTTGACTCCCACATGAGGAAACACTGGAAAAACAGCAATGTGTGTGGTCATAACTACATTCTCTCTGCTCTGTTTCTATAACCAGGCTATTGGCTTTCTCTCTTACCTTTTTTCCTATGTCCTCATCCAGTTGCTGTATCTTCTTCTCTGGCCTGCAGTTGCACCCTCCCCAATGTTTCTCAGGCTTCAAACTCCTTGTGCAGTTTCACCCCTTTCCTCCAGCTTCCTGTCTTGAGGCCATCAGTCAACCAATGCATGCCTGAGATCCAGGTTAAACCTCCATTTTCTCTTTCTTGTCATCACTCACACTGATCTCCTTGCTCAAACTTTTCCAGGCTCTTCTCTCTCATGCACTGCCCACTACCAGTCTCCTTGTTCTCTCCTCCACTTGCTAGTTCCTGTCCTGGATGCTGAATAATAACACACAAGAACTATTAGCTTGTAACACTAGTCATGGAGAACCATTTGCAGAGTTGCTGTCACACATGTTTCAAGTGACAGGAGGCCCTTCTGTCACCTCCTCCACTATGTTTTTTCTCTGCTGTTTATTTTTTTTTTTTCAGGGTCAGTGGTGTGCAGATATAGAGCTATTCTTGAACATCTCATTTTGGTATTAAATGTAGTTTAATCACTTCATCAGAGAGTTCTTCGCAGCTTCGTTAGCCTATTTGTTGGCCTAGACAGATTACCAGAAGAATGGGGCCATGTTGTTTCCCATACCTAAGCTGGGCTCCTGAGAGCTTAACTCAGGTACCACCTTAAGGGGCTTAATTTATTCAGGTTGCAACACCAATTTATTGCTTTATGATCTGAGCAACCTGTTTTCTTTCCATGATACCAGAAAAGGGCATTTACAGTGGAAAATCTCCCTGGTCTTATCTCTGACATCCAGTCTCTATAGTCCCTGAGCAATAGCTGAAAGGGAAATATGCCTCTTTCAGACTGCAGCATTGTCAGGAAGGCAAGAAATCCCTCCTTTTCTTTGGCATTTGTCTCCAAAGCTTACTGTATTAAGCACAGCCTGGTTATTCTTTCATCTTCTGAATTACCATAGGCACAAACCAAGTGACAATGCCATGGTAATAATAATCACCAGTGCATTACTTTCCCTGCATTTAGCCACTGAGCTGGGTTTTGGGGTCAGGAACTATCTGTCATTCCAGTTAGAATGACAACAAGAGGGAAAAAAGAAGGAAGTGGAACAGGAATGAAACCAGTAAATTATTAAAAATATTTATCCAACCCCCTCTGTGTGCTACCAAGTGATGGCTTGCACATAATTTCCCAGTGTTTTAAGCTTAATTACAATAGTGGAAGGGGGTTTATTTTTCCTTTATACATGGACTCAAAAATGATACTGAACCTGCTAATATGACTATAGGGTCATAAAGTTGTTCATTTGACTTTTGTGTGCATATGTGTGTGCTAAAACAAGCAAAAAGCAGTTTGCAAAAAACCCATTAGTTATGAGTGTACTACTATATTAATTAGTAGTGTAGTGGCGCTAAGGGTGTCTGATGAACTGTAGCATGTCTTTTCAGTCTGATTTCTATCAGTTGTTATTTCTCTGAGTTGTTATCCATCTTTGGCTTCTAAAATAAAATGGTTTCACAACTTATATATTTCCTAAGTTTCTATCCAAATTCAGTTTTCAATGTTTTTCAGCACTACTGCTTTATGGTCTATGGGAAATAATGGCAGGCTGGCCTAAACAGTGATCAGTGGCAAGACTCCCAGTGATTTCAAGTTGCAACAGAATTTAGCTTAATGAATTCAATAACTTTTAGCATGTCTCAGATGTCGGCTAGTGCAATCAGTGGCAAGACTCCCAGTGATTTCAAGTTACAACAGAATTTAGCTTAATGAATTCAATAACTTTTAGCATGATTCAGATGTCGGCTAGTGCTATTATAAATCCATCTGCTGCCAGCTGTTGGACAATAGCTCCTTGTTCTTCATAGCCTGTTGCTTAATCAAGAAAGTATTGTTGCCCGAGATCTTGTCAAGGACTTTAAGCCAGATTCAGATTTCATTTACTTCTGTATGAACTTTGAGAAATGGTGTGGACATTAGTGGTGTTATTCGGGGTTTGCTGCTGTATAAATGTGATCAGTATGTGGCTCCTTAGTTTTTAAATTTGTCTCAAGAGATTTGTCACATTCATAGGAAGCTTTTACAGCAAGCTCTTTAGCAGTGAAAAAACTCTTTGCTGTGGGTGTGTGCATATGTGTGAATGTGTATGTATTTATGCATGCTGCATAAAGCATTAAATCTTACCCTTTTCATTTGCCTGCCCCTGCAGGCCAACACAATACTAATTGCCTTAGAAAATGATTGATGTTTGTGTTAAAGCCAATATGCAGGTGGAATGTGTGGTATATTTTTCCATTTTTTAATTTATCTTCTGTTAATAGCTGTTGTTGCCTTGCACAGATGTCTGTGAAAAGCTTTACCAAAGGAAATATTTGGATACATAAACATTTAAATTACAATTTCATGATGGAAAGGTCTTTTATTTTGTTCAGCTTTTTGTTTTTAATTTTTACCCTATGTGATTTGATTGTGTTCATGTTGGCCAGTCTGAGAGGGACCTTCCAGAGAGCTGACAAGTGGATAGGAAAGGGCTATGAAAGAGCAACCAGGTGAATTAAGCCTCTTCAAATGTTTAAACAGATCGTGGTGAAAAATGTAACTTCCTATTTAATCCTTCATGCTAGTGAGAAGATATCACAGGCCAAATAATATTAAAACCCAAAGTTCATTATACGTGGAGGAATATATTATTTCTATTTCTAATATCCAACATAATTGTCCGTAAAGTTTTGATTGTAAAACTGGGATTTTGGAAGTGCTCAATGTCACCAGCTCACTCTGCTCCTAACAGGAAAAGAGGAGCTAAAAGGACTCGGTCTCCTTGGAATTCCAAACTTTGCACAGTCCCCATGCTTCCTAAGCCCACTACCTACCTGGTTTTTGACCTGTTTGGACAGTCTGTTAAGTGTTCTTCTAGGGCCTGTAACTTCTCACAAGTTGCTTTTATCACAGAGAAACAAAGAAAAAGTGCATAGAAGAATCAGAAATGTTACTTATCAGAAAACTTAGATGCATTCAAATTAGGCCTTTGGGCCTATTGGAAGACCCTTTACTGCTCAGACCATGTAAGGTTATAGCATTTAGACCTGTTTTTACAGAGAGTGTGATCAGGCCTGGGTGATAAGACAGTATCTTTCTGCCTAAGTAGAGCCATGAAGCTATTTTTGCCTCTGGAAGGCAAAGAAGATCTGGATCTTTCTGTCTGGTTGTCAGTTATGTGTTATTTTGTTTGAAGGGTCAGAAGCCAAGCTCATGAAGCTAATATTTTTCTTTTATTGGTTTGACGTGTTTCAAAGCATCAAGAGAACAAACAGTGTTGAACCTCTCATCATTCCTTTGATCAATTGGTCTGAAATTATATTGGTTCACAGAAAAGAAGATTTAGAGATGATAAGGAGTATGGCTGAAGTGATCCAGTGGTAAATCTTCCATCCTTCTCCCCACTTCACCCAACTGTAAATGGACCGTTCAGGCAGCAGAATCAACTGTGTCCCAAATCCTGGATATATCCCATCAGCTCCACTAGTTGATGTGGATAGGCACAGCTGCCCAGTGGGCCAGCTAGACTCAAACACTCTTTAGATAAAGTAATTAAGTAATCTCCATAGCTATCAATTCTACATCAAATACACCTATAATAACTTTGTAGTACAACTACAGCAGAGAACAAATTTAGTATTATTACCAAGTGTGGTACATGCTACACCTTAGCCATTGGACTGAATCCTGTAAATGTTCTACATGTCAAAATCTCAATAAAATTAAGGGCAGACTTTTCAGTACAAACATAATTACTCCTCTCTTGTGGTTGACCTATTTTGAAATATTTCACTTAGTTTTTCCCATTCTTACTGTAATTCAGTAATAAGGATCCTTTTGCAAAACTGTTCATGTGAAGGTTGGGGAATTACACGAATGTTTTAAATAAATAATCTTTGCATAGCAACAGAACAATATAGAATTAAAAACCACAAATGGTGCCTGAATTGTGGATTTAACAGATAACTTAATTCAAGTGCTGGTTCACCAGGCTGGCCTCTATTGCTATAGTCTCTTCTCTCATTTTCAGTTGCTCATACTTAAGGTGCTTTGTTTGCCAATGCTCTTCTCTGTAGATTTTTTGGGGTGCCTGGCAGAGTTTTGGGATTGGTTCTGTGTTTCTTATACATCTGGAATATGGTTAATGGCGAATAATTTTTATTTTTGGAAAATATAAATTAACTTTACTGAAGCTGCTCTTCAGAAAATTACATTTTCATTAATTTACTGTGCTCACCCCAAAAAACTCTGAAATAGTGCCAGCTTCTTCTTTTACTACTTTTTTTTTTTAAATGAAGAATATTTTGGTTCAAAATGGCACTTTGAAAAATTTCAGTTAATGTAAAAAGAGTGAAGCACTGGAATACATTGCCTAAGGGTGTGGTGCTCACATCTCTGGAGGCCTTCAT
>JANHGN010000487.1:69218-82060 GCA_024605025.1 Megaceryle maxima | reverse complement strand
GTAAAAAGAGTGAAGCACTGGAATATATTGCCTAAGAGTACGGTGCTCACATCCCTGGAGGCCTTCATTAGGCAAACATCTGCCAGTAATGATGCAAAAGAACAGGATCCTTGTGAGCAGGAGAAATTATAACCTTATGAGGGCCTATATAACTACTTTTTTTTCCCCCATGATGTATGGCATATATTACTATTCCTTACTGTTAGGCACCTCAGAATACAAAATGCAAAACCCAGTGCAGTGGGCACAAAGTAATCTAAAATAGTTGAAGGAGATTTGTCTTTTAAAGCTCAGGTCTAGGCATCTCATACAGTTACTGAAAGTAATTTAGGTTTTCAAGCCAAAACTGTTTTTTCAAATCTCTGCTTCATTTACATCCAAGCTTTAGAGTATCTAACCAAAGTGTATGATATTAGCAGTCTTCACCTCAGCTTTGACTGCTGTGTGCGCTCCGAAGCTTTTCTGAGTTGCTGGAGTGTGGCAGCATGGTGTCAGCCTCTGCACAGCGCCTGCTGTGTACCACGCACAAGAGATCCTTCTCAGAGTGTGTGAATGGTACTCTCACGCTGTGCTTACCAGCCCAGGATCAGCACAAGGTATGGTGATACATGCTGTTTCTACATAAAGCCTAGCCACAGATGAAGATGTGTTGTTGCGCTGTTCAAAGAAACAAAATATTTATGGCTCTGAATAGCATATCAAAAGGACTAGTAGGTCAAGCTATTGTCAGGTAAAGTGTGACAGCAGTCAGAGCTCTCAATGTTGAAGGATGATGCATTTGTACATCACAGTTTTACCAAAGATACATGACTTACTAGTTGTAAATGCCATTTTCTCAGTGCAACAGTCTGAAGGATCTGGCTATACTTGCCACTTGCTTAATGCTCCTTGTTGAAAGGTTGCGTGTGGAGGTGCTGGCACGTACTGGAGAGGTTGGTGGAGAGGGCTGATCTCTGGAGGGAAGGGAGCGTGTTATGCACAGAAGACATGGGACAACATGAAGGATTGCCAGGGCTGGGGAGATGGGATTGTAGCCTGGGATAGTGCCATGAAAGGGTAATGTAATATCAAAGGGAGAAATGCCCATCCTTTGCAACTCTTTCTACTGTAGCCTTTCACATGGGATATTCCCCTCATAGCTCCCTAAATTAACACAATAAAACCACAGAGGATTTTTTTTTTTTTTTTTCCAGCTGGAAGTTATTCAGGGCAAATGGCTGGGCTGTCTGCTAGTGCTGAGATCCACATTGTTGCTGGCAAGCTACTGCAAGCTCCTGAACTGACTAAATTTAGGCAAGCTCAGATTTAGCTGCTTTGTGGCCATAGTGAAGTGACAGGCATCAAGACATATACTGTAGGGTACTTTCTCTCACCAGTTGAGAATCAAGATCGGTTCACTAGGTGAAAACCAACAACACATCCATTAATTGCTTGTATGCCTCTGTAAACATTCAAATGGAAGTTTTAAAAGTTACTGAAGTTATGAGAGCAAGCACTGTGTACTTGGACAAGATAAAGAAACAAGATACAATTTCCCACTCTGTTGAAAAAATCAAGTAATAATTTGAACTTTTCAGTTTCTTATCATACTCCAAATCTCCTTCACTTGGCAAGAGCTAGGGCAATGATAGGTATCAGAAGCTTTATTTTGGGCAAACTGCCCTCAGCTCCTCCCCTCTCCTGCAAACAGACACTCTTAGCTCCTGAAGACACTTAGAGCCATTACTTGCTTCCTAGCTGTATAAAGTTATGCAGTCCATAATATACTTAAGATACCTTATTTTATCTGTCAGATGGTAAATTTAATTTTAAAAGTAGAATAATACATTAGCATAAGAACTTGACCTTCTGTCTCAAAATGTATGATAACTAAAATCTGATTACACTAATATCTTTTAAGGACATTGGCTACTTAAATATCTTTTTTTTAACTTGTCTGTACATGCTTCAAACTAACATTATCACATTACTTGGTTTATTATCTAATTAATAAAACTATATGCCCTCTTTTATGTTAAAGTCTTACATTTATTTCTGTTATATAAACCCACAAAACTCTTAACAAGGTAGGCCTTTCAGGAGATAATTGGTCGTTTATTTGCAGTGATAAGTGTGGGATTCACATGCCCAGGGTTTGTACCTGGGTTTCATCTCCCATTTTAGATATTTTAGGTTTCTCTATGCAACTGGGTGCCCATTAGTGATTCAGCATTTCTGTGACACATTTGTTGTCTTTATCCATCAGGTTTTCAAAGGTCCCTAAAATCAATGGCCTTTTTTCACATACATTAGATTTTGTGACACGTGTCACACTCCACCTGTGTATGTCTAAGCATTAAACCTTGCCCAGGCTTCACTGAAAGATGACCACCATGCCAAATTCTTGCCTTTGTCATCTACCAAGCTCTTATGAACACCTGTGTCTGGACCATGACTGTCTTACACTGGCATGTTTGAATCATGACCTGGAAGAGGAAGCAAGGCTTCAGCCATGATAACAAAGCATCAGTCTTGGATGCACAGTTGTCTTTCTGTATCCTCGACATCGGTATGGGTGAAGAGAAACAGGAGATGAGGACTTCACAGGCCCTTTACATTACGTAGTCCTCAAGCCAAGCAATAAAATTAGGATCTTGTTCACTTGCTGCTGCCATACCTGCCTACTGACTAGCCTCAATGAGACAACACCCTCCTGTGGGATATTTGTAGATGCTTAGAGGATGTTGAGCAATTCATTAACTTCTCCATGGACATCAGAATGTGAATCCAAATCACTGAATGCCTGCTATTGTTCAGCTGGTTATCTCAAGTTTAGATTCCCCACAGTGATGTCAAGATCTGTTAATGGGCTGGTGTCGCAAATATGCATGAAACACCTCTCTTGGGCTGCTCTTGCCTGCTCTTTTGACACTGGGATCAGACCATAAGCCACCTTGGCTTTTCTTTTGTCTTTTGCTTTTAACTGATAATTAGGGCTACTATCTCAGATCCTGCTTCCGTGTCCTCTACAGCCTTTAGTGTCTACAGAGACATCTATGGAGGACAATAAAAGTCACCTGCCTTAGGTAAAATACCTAATATGTAGCTACCTTGGATTCCTATAATATGATGTTCAGAGACACCAAATCTCTTCTATGTCCATCTGCCTGCAGTGCAGGCTCTCTTCTGAAAATCAAGCATTCCAAATTGGATGACACTATCCTAAAAGTTTTCTGCCATGTATCTGAAATCTCTACAACAGTACTTAAGGATATCTGTTGGAACAACAGCTTTGATTATACATAGTAACATGTCTCTGTCCTAAGTATAAATACAGGCCTTTCACAGGAACTTACAGGAAAGAATGGAATTATCTATTAGCACAAAGTGATGCTGAAACAAGGCAGCCCAGGAAAATAGGGAACCTTTAAAAATTATACAGTTATATTAAAACATAATATATGTTTAATTGTTTCTGAATTTTTGTTTGTTTGTTTTGTTTGGTTTTGGTTGGTTGTTTGTTTTGGTTTTTAATTAAATGTTATACTTTGTGTATGCCAAGAATAACAAATTAATTTGCTTTCAACTTAGGAAAAGGAAGTTTTAAAGTGGCAACCAAAAAATGTAGGAGATTCACGTTTTTGACCTGACTGTCTTTGTGGTGTGTGTCTGTAGAATTATTGTAGTAGGAATTCGATTACTTATTAGATGAATAGCTTTGTATCCGGTGGTGTTGTAAACCCATCCATTCATCTTTTGAGTAATTACTATGTTTTTAAATAAGCAGAAAGATTAATAAAATATAATTTGGAGAGGAAAAACAAGATACATCACAAAGATAAAACAACAAAACCCATATTTGTAGTCCATTTTAAAGACGGAATTCTGCCTAAAGATTCAATCTTTAATTAAATTTATTTTATTTAAAGTTCCTTTTATTATTTTTTTCCAAAACATGCTGACACAGCAGTGGTTTTGCTAACAGAATCTATGTTATTGCTATAATAAATATTATGGCAACCACCCCCTCTGGACTATTTCCCTAAGTGTTAGCATTTTGAGAGTGCATTTGGGTTTGGATACCATGAATTCATGCATTGTATATTTGATTGTAAAATGACAACTGTTAAGATATATAGCTTTAATGGATCTTGAACTGGCACAGAAAAAACAAAGGCAGAGCTAACAAACAAGGAGAGAAATATATGTATTTTGGCATAGAGCAGAGCCGCAGCCAGCAACTCACCAAAATGGAATTGCTGGAATTGTTCAGTGACTGAAATGATGTTTCTTAGGGTTTTTTTTTTTTTTTTTTTTTTAATTAACTTGCTTGCTTGCTAGGGCTGTCTCAGATTTGTCTCTGGTAAGTATGCCAACTTTACCTCTTTTCCATCATCAGCTATGATGTGAAGTAAGGTTTGGGTCTCAGGCAGGTAAAGGAAAAGGTCAACAACAAAAATAGTTGACCGAAAGGCCAGTTGTGGAGGAAGGAGGGCTCCCTTGAAGCCAGGCAGTAGACTAGGCTGAAGTTCAAAAGCAGGTTTATATGTTATGTGACTATCTCATTCAACAAATGTACATAAACAGATAGACTAAGTAACATCTTCAAACTCCATGTAACTATTTTATTCTCTATTGGAGACCTTTCCTGTAAGGTCCCAGACAACTACTGTAACTGTATAGAAAGATGAGGAGAGTGGCAGAATGCAATACATAAATAGGAGAAAGGTCAGATTTATCTTTTATATAAGTGGCATCCATTCCTCCTTACAGAGAAAACATCTTGAACAAATAAAATAAAAGAGATATGAAGATAAATGGTAATGGCTGAAAACAAAGGACTAATGTTTCACAGAGTCATTCTAGGAACAGAAAGGAATTTTGATGAAGGAAGATGCAGATTGCTCAATTTTGGGAGAATTTATCACAGCAGAACAGAAGTGAAGAGTAGTAATGTCTCACAATGGAAGGAGTTTGGAGCATATTACTAAACTTCCTCTCCTTCCTTACTAAAAAATACTACCAAAAGATAGTTTTGGAATAGAGCCCAAAATTAATTGGGAAATAGTACAATTGTATAGGGCTACATGTAAATTTGTTTGTTTGTTTGTTTGTTTTGTACAGAGACAGGGATGAAACAGTTTCATTGTGCCTTGATAGGATGAATAAGTGTTGATCACGTGTTGATCAAAGTGAGATCAAAAGGTTTTTATGAGTTGGTTTTGAATACAGTGAAAATACTGACAAATTACACACAGCTTAATTTCAGGCTTCCCTCTTCTAGATGGTAGGAAAAAAAAAGGAGAATTGCTTTGGATAAGCAAAGTTTTTTAGCCAAACAGGATGTTTTCCAAGGCTTTATCTTTCTTTTGTCTTCAGGAAAGCACTTCAACTCTCTTTAACCCAGTCATAGAGTGTGGTAGAAAAATACCTTAATTTATCACCGTTGACTAAAAGTACTAAAATTAGTATCATATCCTAGCACTTAAGACAAACAGCTTTATGTTTTCTTTAAGAGCAAAAGAGAGAAATGGGGGAAAAAACAAACAGAAAATGAACTGACACTTTCTTATCAATGTGTGTTTCATGTAAAATTATATCGGTACAAGTGCAATTTAAAGTGATGAAAGAAAAGGTGATGGATGGTTTAGATATGGTTGATCTTGATGTGAGAAAGGTAGATTAGATGTTGAATGATCTTGCATGTCTATTTTGTACAGTTCTACAGTACTATAGTGAAATATAGCTACTCACGTGCTGGGAAATCCTGATAAGGTGGGATACAGTTGATAGCAGGTCTTGGTTTGACTTTTTGTTTTTATTATCTGCTTGCAATTCTCAATACTAAAGTTAGCTGTAGTAGTCTCAGCAGGGTTGTATGATACTGTATGACAGGTTTTTAATACCTCTGAAAACATAACAGATAGGGTAGAAGAAAATAGTATGTTTCTTGAATCTGTAAATGTTGGGAAATGCGAAGAAAGCAGTAGGTGGTGGTGCAGTAATTAGAGACAGAGACCTGTCTACAGGTGTTTTTTTCCCCCACTATTGACGTAATTTCTGCATTTAAGGTATTTCACTGCATCTTTGAAGAAAACTTAATACACTTGAGCAAGTCAGGGGCAGAACTTGGACAGCTTATTAAAAATGATGTCTAAGCACAGTTGGGTAATATCAGGACCAAAGAGACAGATAAACAGACAAAAAAGAGAGCCAGAAGATTAAGAAAGGGGTAAAATTTTGTTCTTACCATTTTTTTTCCACAAGAAACACTCCCTGGGATCAGGGATGATCGATATGATAACAGAGCCTGCACTCAAAACCAAAGTCATCTCATTCAGATACTTTGAACAAAAGGCCATTTTCAGAGACCTGGAGGTAGGACAAAGATCTCTAATCCAGCTGTGGACAGCCACCTAACTCATCTACCTTTGAGGTAACCGCAGTTAACCCCCAGGTCCTTTCAACGAAGCCACAGTGTAACCTGCTAGAATCTGCAGGAGCCAGAGTGCATGAAATCCTTCAAGAACAGAACAGGTTCTCATTACAAAACATTTGGTAAGCTGAACTATATAGCTTAGGGGAATGAAACCATGATTTTCTCTTAGCCCTCACAGGAGGTCTCTGGCTGGTTGGTTGGTCCTTATCATGAAGCAGCCATTCAACGGTCAGGTGAAGCAAACTGTTAATGAATGTCTGAGTGTCTGCTGGCTATGAGGGACCTGAGCAGTCAGAAAAGAAGAAAATCAGAAAATGCCAACAACTCTTGTAGGATTTCTTTTTTTTTTTTTTTCTTTTTTTCTTTTTATTCTATATAATGGTGATATCCTGTGCTTTGTTGTTTAGAAACAATAGCAAAACTTTAAATGCTTTCAGTTGAGAGTACTGGCCTCCCACACTTTTCTTTTTCAATACAAGATACCACTGTTTCTGTGAAACATTGTGCTTGTTCCTTTTTGCTTTACTTAGGTTTAAGAAGCATTTGTCAAGCAGGCAGCTCAACTCTACCTCTTGCTGATACCAAGTACTGTCTGCAGGTTTTTCTTTCCCACTATGCACAGTGACCAGTACTGAACCTTCACCCCAATGGTAACTTTACTGACAGCAGTGGAGAAAAAGATTTATACAACTGAATAAAGTATTTGGAAAGAAAGTATGGATACTTGAGAAGGGGAAGAAATAGCAAAACATTCCAGATTTATGAGGAGCTGTTAGGGCTATTGTACAGGTTTGCATGAGCAGTTACATAATTTAGTGAATCTCATGCAATATTACACATTATATTTACAATAGAAAAAGAGAGTGAACTGCACCCAATTGTTTTAAATAGAACTATTTTTTTCAAGGGTTGTTGGTTATCCCAACAGCTTGTGCATATCATCAGAACCCAGAGGTAAAAAATATAGCTCTCTTTGCTACAGTATTAAAACAGTGATGTACTTGCCTGGATTTATACAAGTAACTGGTCTCTCTGGCAACCCTTCTAAGCATGAGAATGTGTGTAGAAGAAGTCCTCACTTTGGTTACATCTGACTCATCTGAAATCAGTAAAATAGGTTCTTGAGCATTTTTTTAAATTTTAGAAGTTCCTGTGAGTACCAAATGAAATTTAAGGTCAGTTCTTGTTTTAGCTGAAACTAGCTTGGCCTTCCTTAATGAGAATCATAAAATCATAGAATAATAGAATTGTCAGGGTTGGAAGGGACCTTAAAGATCATCTAGTTCCAACCCCCCTGCCAATGGCAGGGACGCCTCCCACTAGAGCAGGTTGCTCAGAGCCCCATCCAGCTGGTCTTAAAAACTTCCAAGGATGGGGCTTCCACCACCTCTCTGGGCAACCTGTTCCAATGTCTCACCATCCTCATGGTGAAGAAAGAGTTTTGTTTTCAGAATAATAATTTTAATGGAAAATATTAGAGAATTTTAATGGAATGTGCTTTCTAATAAACAGCAGTAATACTATGATTTTATAGTTCCTTTCACTGTAAGTTCTGAAAGTGCATCATGAATGCTCACATAATGTCCACATCACCCTAAATGGAATGGAATTATTGTCCATGTTTTGCAGACAGAGGCTAAAACAGACTGCGTGAGTTGTGAGAATTATAATATTGAATAGAGTCCACAGTTTTAATGGCTATTTACAGACTTATCTTCACACATAAATCTCCTCTCCCATACTTACTAGCCATGTTCTTTTCAGTATACTTTTATGACTGGCAACTAATATCTGTGATGAAGATAATTACACTTTTTATTTGGCAAACTAGTCCCAGTAACAAAATGCTTGCTAAGCACCTCTTATTGCTTTAAACAGGACCTAGTAAATGTGTTCAAAGATAATCCTATGTTTAACTTTTTTTTTTTTTTTGATTCAGGCCCTATTTGAATATTGAAGAAGAAATCTGGGAGACAAAGGGATAAGTTTTATTTTCTGAATGGAGACCAAAAAAGCCTATGTTCATCTGGGCACTGACATTTGTGAGAATAAAACAACAGATATTAGTTACTTCACAATGATCTAATTCTAAACTTCCAGTTACTCTGATTAACAAAAAAACAAAACAAAAAAACAAACTCACATAAAATAATTTGAAAATAAATATATCCAGAGTAATTTTTAATTCCAGTAAAAGCTTCAATTAAACCCAGACTTATAATAATTATCAGTATGTTTGACCGGTGTTAAAATTAGAAGATGGTTATTGTACTTATTTCAAGCAAATAATGCCATTTAAAATATTAAAACCCCACATTTTTCAGTTTATACTGTTGGACGTTATGGTGGCATGTTTGATTAATGAGCTGTTTTATTGGTGATGCAAATTATGTGTAATGTCATAAGACCCAGGTGTTGTAGATTAGAGAAGTATTAAACTTACCTTGGCACAAAGTGAAAAATCTAAAATATCCTCTGGTAAAATATATCATTCTAGAGGAAAAAAGATGTTGGCATTGCTTGTATTCATGCTTTTGATAAATTACATGTCATGTTTACTTAGTTTTAGTATCTAATCAAAATGTATTATTTTTCATACTTTTGCTTGTCTTTGTCAGGTTCCTCCTGCAAGTTGCGTTTACAATGCTCAACAACTGTGTGTGAAATCAGTCTGCCAGTTATAATCAAAGACAAGAAGGAAATCAACAGTGTCTAATTTCTCATAAAACACTCTCAATATTTATTGCCATTTATCTACAATGTGCATGTGCATGCAGGAATTGCTGTGAGAAGGATGCACAGCAAAGCCGTAAACCACACAACAAAAATTCACCTGATTTCATGTTGAATGGGAAACCTGAATGACAGGTCAGGGTCTATTTCAAGGTTCACTGAGATTCAGGGCATTTGGACAAAGTTTAGTTGGGAAATGAAGGCCTTACATGGATCTAACTGGAAACTGTATATAAAAATCCCAGCTAAACCCTGAAACCAATAAAACTCAGTAGTTTAGGTTGAATTTTGCTTTGAGATTTTGAATTCTGTTGACTTTGAATGGTAGTCTGGGAACAAGAAGATACACTGGAGATTTTTGTGCACCGAAATGCAATGAAATTGCCAAGTTTCATATTATTCTCTCCAGGTCTATACCTGACCTGGAGCAAAATCTGACTCTCAGAAGTATTTGTGTATTTGTTCCAGGGCCATAAGTGGCTACTTCTTCTGGTGATAAAATGAGACCTACCCCTCTCAGGAACAAAACTGTCTCCTCTTCAGATTTCATCTTTTCCTGACAGTAAAGTAAGCCTGATTTTTCTTCCTTTGTTTTTCCCCTAAATTTCTGTTGGCTTTGGTAACTTGGAAAATGCTTCCGTAGTGATCGTGACCACCCCCACATGGGATGTCGTCTGCCACGACACTGGGAACTTCAACTACCAAGGTAACATAGACTAGCGCATACTCCAGTAATGTGATAATGAAATAAGATTACTGGAAAAGCTGACAGTTTCGATCCAATAACTGTGGTGGTCTTTAAGGGCAAGAACACTGTAGAGATAATTAGCCTGTGGATTCAGCTAAAAATGGGCCCTTTGATAAAGACTGGAGTCACAGCTCGTACCATAGAGATATAAACTATCTTCATTTTGCCACCTTGGTCAACAGCATCCCAAGGAGGAAATCTCTTCAGGATCTTTTTGTGACCACTGCTCTGGTATCTCTCGGGTTCCCTCTGAGGCTTTGTAGTGTTACGTTTTTCTCACATCCACTGGCAAAAATTGTCATATGCTCTAGCTCTTCCCGTCAAAGAAATATTTTGGTGCTATAACCTTGTGCTGAATTCATTTCCTTGAAATTTCCTTTTTCTGGGAGTGCTGGTTCCACCACACTCAACCATACATCTGGGAATGATCATCTGGTGCCCCCATCTTGCAAACATACATGTGCTGCACTGCACTGTAGTGGATTGATTGAAGGAAACCAGTGAGCGTGTTTTAAAGACTAAGGAAGTGTGAAAGTGTTGACAGGGTTTGGACCTTAGTCACCACAAGAGGATGTTAAAATACCAAGGTGCTGTTGGGGAATGCAGAGAGAAAGGGCTTCCTTAGCCAGAGATCCTGCTTTCATTCAAATGTGCTTAAAAAAAAAGAAAGAGAAAAAAGATACTTAAAATGTATTTTATGGTAAGTAGACCTTTCTCCCTAGGATGCTTTTCATCATTTTCCAGAAGGATCCAGTCATGCATTAAGCACAGGATTAGTTTTCTCATCTTGGTAGCATTGTGACAGTTTAAAAATAGCTCTCATAAGTAATGTAGACCCCATACATTACAAAATGATCATGTCCAAAGAATAGACATTGACTGATCTGAAACAATTATGTAAATTTACCTAGGGTCCTATTTAAATGCACATTTTTTCAGACTTACAATCAAAAGAAAACACCCTCAACGAACCCTTAATGATTGCTGAGGAAGCTATACCTACATGCCTACATTAAACCTAGCACAATATGCTATAAAAACCTCATTACACATCCAAGCTGTCTATGTATCAGCATTAAATGTGCTTCCATACACATTCTGTAAATTACACACTTATAAATTACTCATTTATAACAGCTGCAAGCTGATGGCTACAGTGAAAACTGTACTTAAAAAAAAAGAAAAACAATTTGGCTTTTTTTTTTAAGGTTTTTGCTTATCTGACCACCTGACAATCCCAAACTGTCTGATAATGGAAGGTAAAAATTGATATAAGGAAATACTCTTGATACATCCTCTTTTCCATGATCAACTCTATAGTATTCAACTATACCTCAAACTGGAAATTTGTAGTGACAGACATGATCATATCTTTCTCCTGCATATTTCCAGTGGAGTTAGTGTTGAATAGTTATTGATAGGTTGATCATATAATGCTCAGAAAACCTGTTACAATAGCTCAGGAGGGCAAAAGACATTATACTGCTTGCTTTTTCTTCATGAAGAATCATAACATGCATCTAGCTCTTAGGAACTGTTAGGATGAGGGTTCCCTGATGACAAACCAGATAGTTAACTTATCTACAAGATACCTTCCTGTATGATTCAGCTTTCTTCAGCTAAATCCTCTGGCCCACCTGTAAAAGAATCTAGCTTTCAAAATAACTAATTTTCCAGGAGAACTCTCTTGGCAGCTACCCTTAAGCTACTCTGTCAAAACTGTGATAAGAGATCCCACAATACCATTCCACTTTGGGAGTGTACTCTAGTATATGCCACTGCCACTTTTTTTTTTTTTTTTTTGGATATGCTGGCTTTTGTAATGAAGCTGGTAGAAACATCTTTCACTAGATCAGGAGCTCATACAATTCTGTGCATCTGTATGCAAATACCTTGTGTTCAGAAGACTCTTATAAAGACTACGCATAAGAAACCTGAAGTTCTGCTGCCACAGCCATCAGTAAGTCTGCAGTCACATACTGTGAGTTAGTGAAGAAGTGTCACTCACTTTAGTGAGCTCTGAATCAGACTGGTGATGATACATATTGCATACAATGAGCTGCAATTCAAGACTCTGATGTTGTAGGATTCTAAAAGCAGAAGATACTGTAACAAAGAAAAAAGAATATATTATTTTACTTGATACTTATATCACGTGTCTATTTGTGTAGCATCACAGGAAGCTTGGTTAGAATGAAAATGTTTGTATTTTAAGTCCATAAGAACCTATCATGTCCAGGTATCCTTACCTTCCTGATAATGCAGAGAGCAGAATGCCACCCATTAACTCTCACATTGGCATTTCAAGCTATGGCTGAGATACAGCTACATCTTCTACCATGATGTAAATATTCAGGTCATAGAGAATTTATCACCTCCTTTAGTCTTTTCCCAGTGCTTAATTAGTTTTGTTGTATGCCCATTTTGTAGCAGGAATTTCCCAGCTTGGTTATGTTTCTAGTCAGGGACTATAATGTGACAGCAAAGATGCTTATAGACAATAATAAAGTCTTCAGTATGAAGTTTTGAGGTGATTTGAGGTCCTTAGGCCTTTTATTGTGAGGCATGATCCCTCTAAAAAACTTACAGAATTTTCTTAAAAAGAAGGAGGCATAGGAGAAGACAAGGAAATATCTCTGTCACCTTGTACTAAGGTAAAAAAATAAAGTGAGAAAATGCTCAAGGGGAAAGCTAGTCAAAGAGGATTCATCATCATTCAACACCTTTATCAGTGACATTGATGACGGGACAGAGTGTCTTCTCAGCAAGTTTGCTGATGACACAAAATGGGGAGGATTGGCAGGTACAGCTGAAGGTTGTGCGGCCATCCAGTAGGACTTGGACAGACTGGAGAACTGGGCAGAGAAGAACCTAATGAGGTTTAACAAGGATAAGTGCAGAGACCTGCATCTGGGGAAGAATAATAAAGTACACCAGTACAGA